>JAUZNJ010065989.1:0-15251 GCA_034780135.1 Jordanella pulchra
TAGGTAGCTAACCAAACGAGGTCAACACTGCGGCGCCGAAGGAAGGTCTGACTGCTGCTTATGAAGGTTGGTCTCCTGATGGACTGATGATCCTCAGGTGTGCTGAGGGCTTCAGCCCAGGAGACCCACGCGCTCTGCTGGAGGAAGGTGGTAAAACTCCAGATCCCAACACACAATCTGCGTTGTATATTATACACTCTCCTTGATTTGGAAATAACCTTAAAACAGTCAGGATTAACTGGCAGAACTCGTTTCTTCTTCAGCATCTTTCTAATATCAGTCTTCCTTGACATCTAAAAAGTTCCTGATTATTATCATCCTAAACCTCTTTTTTATTCAGACACTGGCTGAAGGTTATTTTTTAAAAACTGTTAACTTGCCTCCTTTTTAGGTTGTTTGACAATCAGCGCTTTTAGTTTTTTTTTTTTTACATTTCAGCTTTATTTAGGTAAAATCATTGTAAAACAGCATCCGAACCTTTTCTTGTAATAAATCAATGAAATTTTAGTTAAATTTTTTTTTTCCACTTTTTTTTTCTAAATGTATTATTTAATACTATAATAAGGCCAACATCCAGGAGCAATAATGGTCAAGTAATTTGCCGATTGTGAGCGATATATTTTTGATCTATAAACTAAATGTCAGAACTTCTGATTTCTATTAAAAATAGACCCAATCAGATTCATCATTAGTAGGGGTTTCTTGGTGCGGTTCCATGCAGTGGAAAGTAATAGCCAGTGATTATAATGGTGCTGACAAAATGGTCAAAGTTACCATGGATACACCCTCTTCCTATTGCACAATAGCAGAAAACTTCCTGTGGAACAAGCGGTGGCTGTACTTTTGATTTTTGCAACATTTTCGGTGTTCAGCAGAAGAGCTGATGAGTCAGAGTGGGGTGAATTCATTCATAAACTGACAATGCTCTCTCAACAAGGTTTGACATTTTCATCCCTAGTTTATTTTTGACAGCTTAAACACAGAGTTGAATCGGCCCTGAGAGGCTTTTGTTGCTGAGTAAATTTCAATTTTGTGCAGTCTCTGAATTCAAAGAGCATCAAAAGCAACATGCTTTTGTTCCATGCACAACTTTGACAGCAAGTTTGTTGGATTAAATTGTGTCACTAAAGGGACAATAATCCTATGGTACATTACAATTGCACCCTATGAGGTGCTCTAATCCAACATTTTTGCTTAGGTCTATAAAATAACAGCAGTATTATGGTATGTATTAGATGCTGATGTCATACAAACATTCCCTCCTGACTTTTTACTAAATAATAATAATTTTTCTTTACTTTTACATAGGTATAAATAGCTCACTGGGGCTGCAACTAACGATTATTTTGCTAATCGATTCATCTTTTGATTTTTTTTTTTGATTAATTTATTAATAATCGAATGGTAAAAGGTTCCCTGAAAGAAGATTTTTTTTAAATTGATTTAAACCAGGTGAAAGTAAAACTTTTCTATCTGAGGAGTTCTGAATAGAGCATATTGTATCTTAAATACAAAGTATTTCTATATTTTTTTTACAATTTTAGAATAAATTCTGCTCTAACTGGGGTGATCTGTCAGCTAAAGGTATGTTTTACAGTCTCTATTCTCCAGTTAATGATTAATCGATTATTAAATCAGTCGATAATTATTTCAATAATCTATTAATCACGATTCATCCGATTGTTTCAGCCCCACTTTAAGCCAAAAGCTTTTTAAGGATCCACTTTAAAGAAAGTGTTTCTTTACCTAAAGATGGTCTGAGCTATAAGACGATGGTCAGCCTGTCAGTACCCAAACCAGATGCCTCACACTGAATCAAACAGTTTTCTAAAGACAAGCCGACTATAAGGACATGGATTACTGGAACCGTGTCCTGTGGTCTGATCAGACAGAGATAAACTCATCTGGTTCAGATGGTGTGAGGCGTGTGTGGTGGCAACCAAGTAAAGAGTGCAAAGCAAAGTGTGTCTTGCCTTTAATCAAGCATGGTGGTGGGAGTATTGTGGTTTGGGGCTGCCGAATACTGTTGGTTGTTGGTAACTATAGTTTATTACGTATACCTGACACCCTGAAATTGGGCTAAAGGTTAGCATTCAAATACGATGAAGACCCCAAACACATCTTCAAGAAGAGGACTGCTTCAGGTGCTCTCTCAGACCTGAAACCTGTTGAACATCTGTGGAAGATCCTCGGAGCACGAGGCCCCTAACATCCACCAGCTCGATAATGTCAACATGAAGGAGAGGAAGAGGATCCAAGTGGCAACCTGTGAAGCTCTAGAGAACTCCGAGCTTAACGCAGAGCTGCAAAATAATGTTCACCCTTAAAATAATGACACTTTGAGAACAACTTGGACATTTTCACTAAGGTAAGGGGAGTCAAACTAGTGGCAGAAAGCTCTGTGTGGCTGCTGGTTTTCTCATCAAGTGCGTTCAGTCTTAACCTGATGTACTGATGAGATGACTGTAGTCCGGTTGGAAAGAAAACCAGAAGCCATACGGCTCTTTCTGCAACCAGTTTGACACCCCTGCACGAAGGGATGTAGTCATTTAGATATGAGTAGCTTTGCTGGATTATTTTTAGAATATTATTTAAGGAAATGTAAAAAACGTATGGTATTAGATGGTCTATACAGATTAGACTGTGTTAAAAAGTTCTATCCTTAGTGTTGTTCCATAAAGATAAAGATATGTACTCGCTTATATGAGACATGACTGTTTTCCTTTCAAATAGTCTCATTAATTTGAACTTTTTAAAATACTTCCTCTGCATTATCTCAACAAAGGCCAATAAATATGCTTCCTCAGTGTGTCCTCGCACTAAACAGAGGCACTGATATATAACAGGCTGTTACTTTTCTTCTCAGAGGAACAATCATTTTTTTTTGTGTTTGTTTTATAAAAGTATTTGAGTGCCTGGGTATTTCCAGGAAACCACATTTGCCAACCACGTGAAGCCTACGCAAACCCTGCTGTCCCACTCTTCTTAAATGTCCCTGTCGCAGCCTTTGTAACCAGTTCCCTCAGCTTTTAACTGCCATTATCTCCGCTCACTCCAAACTCCCCCTCCCACCCGATCATCTATTCCTCCTAAGTGAGCTCTATATTATATCTTATTTTTATAAGAGGGTGGGGGATCCCTTTTTTCAACACATCACACCCTAACATTAGCGTGGGAAAAAAATGAATAATGTGAAAAAAGTACCCAACAAAAAGTCACCACTTTAACTTTTGTTTGATGGAATTTGCTACAAAGAGAAACACACAACAGAGGCAGAGGGATGGATGGGGGGGGGGTGTATACAGTAAAAATGGTGCATTGTGCCACATCTGAACCAGGCGTCAGTGTTGTGTTATCTGATGTGTTTTTTTGCAGCACCCACAGAACTTCCTACGCTGAAGTTGGATTTAGAAAGCAGAAATAAACGTCTTTGGGGAAATGCTACAATTGTGCAATCATGAGCCTCAGGCAGCATAAAAGTTTACAGCAATGTACGTTGGAGTTTGTAAACTTGTGCTATGATATGAGGCTTCTTCCTCTCAAACAGTAACACATCCATGCAGGCACAGTTCAGTGATGACGGAATAATACTGAAAAGTTTCATTTTTTTTTTACTGCAAATAAAAACAAAATTTACACCCAGCAGTAATTTCAATAAAACTAAACCTACTTTTTTAAGGTTCCTTTTTGTTGCAAATGTGCTAATTTTACATGCATAAGGATACAGCTGTCTTGAACCATTGCAAAATTGTGTTTATTAAGTACCTGGATTTCCAAATAAGGATATATTTAATGCATTCATTTCAGTTCATTGTGGCATTTCTTGCTCACAGCTGACAAAAACCCTTTAAATACAGAAATGTTATGGTCTTCTCAATTATGTGAAAGACTGCTGCGTGGTCTTTTCTTCAGAGCTGTCCAGCACAGTATATTCCTGCATACCATTGGAAAGTTAAGTGGAGGAAAAGTTTTTTGTATAAAAAAAAAGTGCAGAAGCAACAAACCTGTTCAAGAGTTTAAGGTCCATTGCTTCCATACTTTGTATCCAGGATGCATTCACTAATACAAAAGCGGCCCTGACCACAGTATGCAAAATCTACTCTGTATTTTGCTTAGGCTGATGCTTCTCTAGCAAAAATACTTTATGTAACCCTGCAGTATTTAACAAAAATTTAATTTTGAATTCATATTAGCTGCATTGCAGTATTTAAAAAAACTTAATTTCATCTTTATTAGCTGTCATCACTCTTAACCAAAACAAAAGCTTCAATCCACAGTTTTAGTCTTATTTTTTAAGTTACTTTACAGTGATATAAAACTATGCTACTAAGCACCAGTCTTGCAGAAGCAGCCATTCAAGCAGAATCACACACCCACAATAAGAAGAGTCAAGAACCACAACAGTCAAGAGTTCTTAGTAAAAATAATTCATATTTTCACAACATATAAATTATTGAATCACACAATACAGATATTTTGATATGAATAAATACTCAACAAATAAAACCAGGCTTTTTTTCATACAATATCCTACTGTCAAAAGAAACCTCTAAACCATTTGCATGTTTTGTTACACCTTCTGCTTTAAACCAATGCTTTCTCTACTGGTGGAATGTCCCTAGACAAGTCCTAAATGCCTCAGCAGCTTACACAAATTATGTGCAATTTATATGATCTCCTCCCAGGCAAATAAAAACAAAACAAAACAAAAATAATGTCAGAACCCACCTCCAAAAATTTGTTAGGGTGGGTCCCAATGAGCTGACCACTAATTGGTCTTTAATTGATTAAGGTTCGTCTAGAGGTGATTAAAGCACACAGAGATCTACGTACGGGCCGTCAGCATGTGTGGGCTGGCCCGACAGCTTCAGTTACAGTTGAATGAAAAAGGCAGACCGGGAGCCTGGTTGTCATTTCTACACTAAAGCCACAGATGGACATCTACAGAGGAGAGGGTTTTTGGCAGAGGTCTGAGGGGAGTGACAGCAGCGGCTGATGTCACATGTGAGCTCGATAAACGTGTTGCTCTTCAGGGTATCTACAGAGATACAGATTTTATCACTGGTCAAACCAATCAGACATTCATGGAAAGAAAATGGGGATCCTCATGTAAGGTGACAAGAGATTTGGAGATGTCAATATGTGGCGCTTTTAAGTTCGTCTAGAATAACCCAGGCTGGCCGTGTTAAGGAGGTAACAACAACTGTTTTGATGGCACGTTTTTTTTTTTGGCAAAAAAAAAAAACCAAACAAACAAAAAATTTATTTATCAAAATACATTAAAAACTTCATAAATCAGCAAAAGGAAAACCAGAAATGTCAGTTTTGTTTGTTTGTGTGTGTGTCATCCAGATGCACAGAACCGTCTGTGCATTCGGCCGTTTGTGTTGTAAAATGAGGCATCGGGTTGGAAGGTCCTACAATATGGACTAGGTTCCATATTCACAAAAGCATTTTAAAGGTGGGAAGGGCTGATCTCTAACACCCATCACCCCCTTAACAGCGGTCCGTAAAATTTCAGAACTACTTAAAGGCAAAAGTTATCAAGGATGAGCCCTGATAACAGCGCCGTCACGGGAAAAACGGCACCAAACACATTCAGACGGAATCGCTCTCAGACGTTTTGGGAAATGTGCCCCCCCCTTCTAATTCTGACATATTCGTCTGAAGCGAGAGAAAGAGAAATGAAACTCTTTAGGGGCTTATTGACCAACGTGCGTTTACAATCTCACCGGAGCTGCGTTTGCATGTGCAAATGTGTGTGACGTGTCTCACTGGTAGGACCAGAACTACTACAATACAGCATGTGTGCGTGTCAATGTTTCTAGGTGCTTCAATTGCAAGTAAACATGAAAACAATGTCCAAGGCAACAGATTTGTTTTGGAGAAGAAGGAAAGGAGGAATAGGGTGAGTTCTGTCTTCAGTGTGTGCTCTGCCTTCTGGGCCACTGTGTGTCGGCTACAATGGGGAAAGGCTCATGTTTCTGTACATGTAGCACCAAAACTAGCAGGGACCTGCCCTGTCTGTCTCACTCCGTTTAGTCACTTGTTTTCCCTTTCCATTTTGAGCTAGATAACCTGCAGAAGTGACAGTTTATAGGGCTTGTTTAAAAAGGAAAATTGAGCAATAGGAGTTAATTGCTATTTGAGAATCGTATAAAACTCTTTTGGGGTTAAATATAGAGGCATGGGCTGGTTTCTGTGGATCGAAGTCAACATCGGTTCTAAAAACCACCCAAAAGTGATCCGTTTAACTCCTCACAAAGTCGGAAGTGACGTTGCGAAAAAAAAAAAAAAAAATCTAATCATAAATCAGTATGTTGTTTGAAACAGAGAATTTCTAAGAAATGTAGCTTTTTTTAATCTTTCATGTAACAAAAAAGAAAAAGCAAACATTATTGCATTCTTTGCTTTCTTCTTCTCATATATAACCAAACTTAGCAGCTACCAGCACAATTTTTTCTTCTCTGTTTTTTTAACAAAAGCAAATCGATCATATTATACATCTCTTCCTAAACATTTGTGTGCAAAACTGTATTTTAAGTCAAGGTTGACGCATTGTCTGATTCTCACGCCAGTCCATGCCTTAGGAGAGATTCAGGCCAATTGAACTCCAAACAAGTGAGGACTATTGCATCTGCTCAGCTCGATTTCACTTCTGCTTCGTACTTCCACTGATTTCTTAGCTGGGCTTTCCGAACTACTGCATCTCTCACTTCAAAAACAGAGCAAACGCTAGACAGACAGGCGGACAGATAACACAGGTGGGTTAAGACTGACAGACATGGTAAAAATCCTTGGCTGTGGTCTATAAAGCAATGTTGGATGCTTCTTGTTAAGCCAGTGTACAATCATTTTGTCCGGCACGATTCCCTACGTACCTCTAAATACATACTGTACACAAGGGTTCAGTCAGTTGCTCGGACATGGAGCCAAACCTCTGGCCGTGTAAGGGCACACAGCGAATCAGATGATAATAATTGCACAAAGAGGTATTCTGGAGGCCATGTCTACAGCAAATAAAACAAATAATAAAAACAAAACACACACTCACTCACCCCCTCCCCCTCGGACACACACTCTCTTCACATTCGACATTAGGAGAGGGGGTTGATTTTCAGGCCATAAGGTTACTAGTTAGTCACTAGCTAGTTAGTTAGTTGGTTAGTTAGTATCAGAGGTGCATTGACTGGCATCAGGAGCCCGCTGCAGGGCGGAGGCTCTATCGTGCTACCAATGTGTGGTCGTCATTGTCGCCGCGGAGGCGGTGTGCTGCGGCGCGCTCAGCCGCGGTAGATCTGTTTGAAGTGGTCACACTCGTTGCAGTAGCCCTGTTTCTCTTGGTTGGCATAGTGGTCGCAGCCCTGCGTCCGACACCTCTGCTTGGACTTCTCCTTGGGCGCCTGCGCCCGCCTGCCCGCTTCCCTGCCCTGGCCTCGCGTGTGGCACTCCGGGCAGAGGTCCGTGCAACCCGGGGACACGTTGCTGCAGCCGCTCCGCCGGCACTGAGTCTGGGTCTGGGTTTGGGATTGCTGCGAGGATCTGGGTTTAGCTGCTCTGTCACGCTTCATGCAGATGGGAGAGAGAGAAGGACAAGGTCAGCAGGAAACTAGGTGTGTAGAAAGGATATTAAACCTCATGCAGTTTAGCATTTATTAATGTGGGAACCTTGCAAAAAAAAAAACCCCAAAAAAACAAACTAGAAAGGCGGGGGGGCGGAGACCTACCATGACCAGAGGAGGGGAGTGTGGTGTTCGATGTGCCACTTGATTAAGACGTGCGCTTTGCTCTTTGACGTAGCACTTATCACAGTAGCCCCCCCGCATTGCCTTGCCCACCGCTCCGCACCCTGACCCCCGACACCGTGTGGCGTTCTGGAAACCCGTCTCCAAACCGCGTCTGCTTTGGACCGGGGCAGGAGGGGGAGGAGTCAAGCCTGGAAGAAACAAAAAAAAAAAAAGCGGAGAACACTTTAGTAAGAATGGTGGCGGATATCTGGTAACCACAGCAACAGGTGGGGTGACATGATGTCAGGACTTACGGTGGTTGGTCTGATAGTCTACATAGCAAATAGTGCAGAAACCCAATTTCTCCCGAGTCCCAAAGAACTGGCAGCCGGATCGTTTACAGCGTTGGGCCAGAGGAGTCTGCCAGGCGGACGTGTGTGCTGGGGTGAGGGTGAGGCACGGCTGCTCAGAGTCTCTGGCCTGGCTCCAAGCCGAGGCCTCAGTCCTGTGGTTGCCTTGCTGCGGCTCCCCCCTCTCTGGGACCTGCTGCCTCTGCATGCAGGGCGGACACAGGCCGTTGAATATCCTGAACACCTCCTGTCTGCACATGCTGCAACGCTCCGTCTCTGCGTCGCAGCCACCCCACTGGGTCCAGCCAGAGCCTTGGGCCGGGTGGGAAGCGATCGGTGCCCCGTTGGGGGCCGGGAGTCCAGTAGCAGCCGTTCCGGCCCCGGGGGGCCCGTGGTTCTGTCTGGCGTTGAAGCAGCGCTCGCAGAGGCCGTCGTGCTCCACGCTGAGGGTGAAGAGGCAGCCGGGTGTTTTGCACTTCATGGCGTGTGTTTCGCTGTAAAGGCTGAGACTCGGAGCAGTGGGCGGGGCCGAGCGGGGACTCGACAGCACCACCCCTCTCCCAGAGGAAGAGCAAGGAGGGCTGCTGCTTCGGGCTCCCCTGGAGCTCACCTCGGTCTCCGCTCCTACCATCATTCCCAGTCCTCCCTGTACACCCTTGGTCTGAACCACCCCTTCAATCCTGCCCCCCCCTTCTGTGGTGGCCTGTCGCTTCTCAAAGCATTCATGACAATGCGGCTGCGTGTCTACGGAGACGTAGAAGGTGCACCTCGGGGTGGCGCAGCGGATCTCTATGAGGGAGAGCTGGGAGACGGAGAAAGGCGGTGGTCGCTGCGGCTGGGCGGCCCAGGCCTGCTCCTTGTCCTCCTGCCAGCGCTGATACTCATGGTTGACGAGCTGCAGGTAGTCCTCCATCAGGTTCATGTCTTCAGGAAGGTTACCCTCGTCCAGCCTACATGAGAGGCGGAAACATTTAACTTCACCCGACCTTCATTTGAACAGAATTGAAAGGATGGGACCAATAAATCAAACATACTTTGCAGCTTTCATGATCCACGCGGTTTCATGACCCAAACCGATGACGGGGATCTCTATGAGGTGCAGGTAGTCGTTGAGCAGCCGCTCTTTCTGCGTCTGCTCCTTCTCCATCAGGAAGTGGACCTTCAGCTCCTCGAAGCCCACCCTCTTAGGGTTGATCAGCGGAACGGCTCGGATCTCTATGACAACACAAGCCCGTTTTTATTCCCCCACACACAGGCTGCATCGCACCCCAATCGGTTTCAGCCATCACTCCGTCCTACCTGGACCACTGTCTTTGACGGTGATGAGGGGTGCGAAGTGTTGCGAGTCATAGCCGAGCACTATTGGGTATTTGTAGCACTCCGTGGGCAGCCAGTGTAGAGGCAGATAAATCCCGCCCACATTCAGCGGGGAGATGGAGGAGCCAGATTTCATGCTCCTCACCACCTGGTCTGTTGATGGAAATGAGACAAATATATTTAGTAGAACTAATTCAAAAAGCAAACAACAAACAACTCAAGTTTTATTAAAGAGCTCACTTATTTTAGGGAAACAGACAATGAACACGTTCATACAAACAATGAAACCAACGTGCAGTTTGTTTATTTTAAAGCAGACGTTCTGTGATAAGTACCTGCGATGACAACAATGGGTCTGCGCAGGATGTTGGAGAGGATGAAGATGTGAATGTCCTCCAGGGAGTCAAACTGGAGCCCGTTGCTACTAGAGACCGGAGACGCCATCTTTACGATCTTGTCCCACTCGTCTTCCCAGTTCTGGAAGGTTACATACACAACCAGTCCATTTATAAAAGCCCATTCATTAAGCCTCTTTTTTAACGCAGCTTTTGTCCGTTTTTTTTTGGTTTATTTTGTACCATGGTGGTGTATCTCAGTCCGGTCTGGGTGAACTCCTGCGACTGCAGCAGCTCCGCCTGGAAACGAGCCTTGAACACAGCCGCGTCCGTCTCTTTCAGAACGCCGTGGAGAGCTTTGCGGAGAACCAGGTCCGTGTCCTGGACGCCGAGCATGTACTGCGAAGCTGCGTGCAGCAGGCAGTTCCCGTCTCCTGCAGACAGACACAAAACACCGCGGAAAATCAGTCGTTTATTTTGCACATTGGATTCTCAAAAAGATGTACGTTCATGTTGAAATATTGGTGGACGACAGCGGCCTGTGAACACGCCACTAATGTGTAACTAAAGTGTGGGGATTTCCCGGCCGCTGGGCTAATCATCTCTATCTGGTTTGCAGATTTTAACTTGACCCTTATATGTCTAAAAGCTCTCTCACTCACACAGTTCAAATGGGGTTTTGTCTATAAAAAGAGCTTAGCTGAAATTACCGTCTATTGAAAATAACCTACTTAATGTGCTTCTTTAAGCTGCTGAGCAGAAAGTTGGTTAAAGGAAGTGTCTGTGTGAGCAACTAAAAACCCTGGAATTTTATTTTGTCTCCTTCGGCACTGCTGGGTGTTTTTTTTCTCATTGTGAAACAGGAGAGGCTGTATTTGTCAATGTGTGCAGCTCTGAAATACCCCTGTTGTCACACTAAACACAGGAATTTCCCTGCACTAACTTCTGCTTTTTCTATGCTTATGTATGCGAGCGTGTGTTTGATCCCTCGTCTGATCCCAGCTCATCAATGCTACTCAGCAGGTCCTGTACTTTCCACAGAGGCGTGACTTGGAGAAGAAGGAATGTTAGGGTTTTAAAACTACTGTTATCATCAACCGATGAGGCCTGTGATTAATGGGCCCTCAGATAAGGTGAGGCCTCACATGTACGGCTCTTACAGATCCTGTGATGTGTACGTCAAAGAATTTAGTCAACATACAAAAAAACCCCCCTAAAAACAAATCGGTTTTACTTTAAAAAGTAATATTCATAAACAAAAAAGGTGTTTTTTTTTATCTAAGAAACACTTTTAAAAAAATAAAATCCCAGTTTAAGCTGAAATCAGAGCTCATAGAAGAAAAAAAACAGAACAAAAAACAACATTCCCTCTTATTGCAGACTAGCAAGCTGCTGTTGCATTTCTGTCCTCTTGCATCACACAATGCAGAGCTCTACGCTCGTAGAAAACGAACACATCCTCAGCAGCGACATATAGAGACACACATGCAAACTTGGTTCTGTTTCGTCGACAATACGCCCTCTGACCGTGAATCGAGAGCTGAAGATGAAAGACATTTGCTTCTGTCCCGTAAGTCTATATATAGACGCTTCCTGTGTGTCAGAAAACACGCCGAGCTTGGGTATATAACAAGGTTAAAAAGAAGTAAAGGGGGGGGGGGGTTACTGCTGCCCCTGCTGCTCAGCTGGCTGCAGAAACAACTGAAAACTACAACTAAAACATTCTAATAACTAAATACCCCATTTTTTTGCAGCAGCAGCAGCAGTAGGAGCAGATGTTGCTTTTTTAATTTAAATAAAAAAAAAAATAAAAGGAATCAGATAACACTATAGTTTCAGTTTTAAAATTGGGACACAGTGATAACGCCCCTCCCCTACCTGTTGCTGTGTTTCGTTTCTCTCATACCAGAAAGACAGCCGTTTGGACTAATGTATAATGTATATATATATATATATATATTTCTTTGAACTGATGCCTTTTGTGATAAATATAAACGTACGTTTTTGCTTTATACTCAAGGTTAAACAATGAAAAAACTTTTAAGCTAACCGATGCAAGAACACAAGTTAAACAGCCAAAAAGAGGGCTCCAGGTTTTGTGTGGTGATTTTTTTGAACTAAAATCAGAACTATGCAAATAAAAATCCCCCCCGATCTGTTCCAATCCTTTAAGATTCACACCAGAAGGAGTATTAATGGTGGCGTCTTTGCTGCTAAAGTATGAGGAGTCAGTTTATTGTAGCTGAACCAATCCTGCATGAAGGGGACACATGACAGACATGGGACGCTGCTTGGAGGAAAATCCCTCGGATGCGTTCTAGACGTCCGAGAGTAAAAGTCACACTGAAATTTAATGAGATCTCACTGTGCTGGGATGGAAACAGGAAAACGGATAGAAATCTTCTGCTTTAAATTATGCTGCAGTTTATGTTGGTTAATTCTATTTATTTGTACAGAAACCTCTGGAGATTTGAGCTTCTAGTACAATTTTAAACAGGAAAATAGCCTGAGAGGGAAATAAAAAGGAGGATTTTTTGGGAGCTATTTTAGGACAAAGAAGATGTTGGATGTTCTCTGGAGGACTTTCTATTTCGTCACGTTTTCTCAGCTGAGGTCCAGTGACTCAGCATCCATCAGTCATATCCTCTGAATATATATGTGTGTGTGTGTGTGTGTCCGTCCTCTGCTCAAAGTCACGTCTGGGTCCTTCAGAGTTAGACGGTCCGGCTCTAACATTCTGCCTCATCAAGCCAGGAAATTTCACTCAGGTTACTTACTGGCAGCCAGAGTCAGATGGGGGATTGTCATCAATAAAAAAAGGTCTCACTGAATGAGGAACTGTGCCCTGATGAAAAGCTGCAATGACTCATTTGGGTTATTACTTTAAAATCAACAAGGACCCTTTGGGACAAAACATTCAGTAACTTGGATTAGGTCAGTAGAGGAATTTCTCACGTGAGGAAGAAAGATGTTTTTTTTTTTTTTTTATTCTCCGATGGAAACTTAAAATGTTCATGTCAAACTTAAAATGCAGACTGATTTCCACTTCCTTTTTTTTTTTGGTTTCCTTTTTGTTGTCAATGCTACAGCTGGTGAGTCTCTTTAAAACGCCCTTCTTTGCCCCATTCTTTTAAATTTATAGACAGAAGCAGTTCAATTCTGGCAGGTATGCGATGCTTCCGATCTTCACACACGTCTTTGCACAACCAAACGCCCAAACAGAAAAGTCGAGGGACAAACCAGTAAAGATGTAACTACTGGAAATACTTTGGTCTGAAAAGTAAACAACATGGCTGTGGGTGACGCCAGTGAAGTTTCCAGTGCAGAAACTGCGATCAGAGGCACCGCGCCGCCCTTTTGTGAATGTTTGCCTACCCAGGGATGTTCCCGAGGTGCAGGGCGCACGCAACAGAAAACATGACTTAGCAGCAGGGTGCCGATGCTCAGCACACAAAGAAAAAAAAAACAATGGGAGCTGCAATATGAGTCTGTCTGAAAGCGGAACTCGTGCACCTTGATTGTTGTCATTTACAGTAACCCTGCTTGTGAGTAATGACATCTGAGAATTTCAATATCAAAAACCCATTGACTCATAAGCTAAAAGCTGTAGAAAATGAAACAAAGGCAACAAGCAGTAAAAATGGCAGCAGTTCCTAAAACTGTTTAACTTCCACATTCTTGGTCTAAAAATAATCTAAAAAATTATTTGACATAAAGAAAAAACACATCAGAAAGCATCACGCAGTCAACACCTAACATTTCGATGCTCCTTACCGTTGGTGCGCAGCGGCACCATCTTCTTCAGCTCCCGACACCAGTTGAGCTTCTTCTCCTGCTCCAAAGACGCCTGCATGGCTCGGTCCAGGATGGCGGCTTGCACCACCTCCCTGAAGGCCTGGGGAAAGTGGTTCATGGCAATCATCTCCAACGTGTAGCGGTGCATCCCCCGCAGGTGGTGCATGAGGCCCCCGCTGGCGGCGGGCTTCACCACGTCGTTGGGGACGCGCTGACGGATCTTCACCGCTTTCAGCAGGTTGGACACGAACAGGAATTTCGGGAGGAAGTTCTGGCCCTGCGACATGGCGGACGGACGGATGGGAGAGTGGAAGGAGGGGAGGAAGAGGATCGAGGAGGAGGAGGAGACACTAGGTGATGATGATGGAGCAACGTGGAATCTGGACAGCAAAACATGGGAGAATAAACAACAACAACAAAAAAAAAACGGTTATTTTACAACATCAGATTGGTTGATGGGAATTTTTCATGGAGAATCCCCCGCATTAAATGAGACACAAAACTCATTTTAATTTATAGTCCACTTTGGAAACCACCTACAACAGAGAAACATTTATCACAGAGTTTATGAGGTGCTTTTTTTTTTTTACTTTTAAAGGAAATCTGTTCAGTTAAACTGAATAACAAAAACAAAGATGGCTTTATAGTCTTTCTTTTCCTCTAACTCTCTCTTTCTGAAAGTTTTACCCAACAGGGTGTGCCACTGTCCTAAGGAGCCCAGAGCCTCCCAACAATCATCTGATGTTTTCCAGACTTTCACCCTGGGCCATCCAGTGTTTTCCAGACTGATAGGAAGGTCACAAGGTCTCCTCCTTCGACAACACCCCAGCCACTGTCAGGTCTTTGTTCCAACATATCAGAGTGTTAAATAAAGACACAATAGGATCCTACCACTTACTGATGCGTAAAACTTTATTTAACTGTTTATATTTAAAAAACAAGAAAAATCGCAACGATTCTTGTTGCTCATTCGATAAAGAAATTATTACAGCTATAATCATGTTTTCTACTCTAATCTTTGTAAGCAAGGTCACAGCAACAGGTGTAGAAGGATAACCAGCATTTCAATATTTTTTCTGGTACGTCCATTAAAGCAATGCCGCGTAACTTTTAAACCACGTATTAGCTTATTTTGAGACATTTTAATTGATTTTTTAAATACCCAGCTCTTCCATCCAAATCCATCCACCGTAAATCCATCCAAAACGCAGACGGAGACGTTTTCAATTGGCGACAGTGCAGTACCGCTAGCGGCCTTCAGAGGCGCCGAACCTGGAACTTACAGCACTGGCGCCCCTAGTGGCTGAAAGTTACACAGCGCTGCTTTAAAAGATATTGAAGTGTAGAAAGGTTATGCAGTTTCCCATTTGCTAACGGTAAGCGGGCCACACTTGCTGCAAAGCAAGAAGCAGCGATTTTATCTTCTACCTTGATACACGAAAAATGTAGTTTCTAAACTATCTTGGCTTGATCCAATTTATGCTCCATAGAGAGGCAGAACCTCTCTTCAAAGTCTACCACCAGCTTCCTCATTTGGTCTTTGATGGTAATAGTTTTAAAAAGAACCTTTAAAATACTAACAATTGACATGAAGCTAAATGTAAAATGTATTTTTTAGACAATTACAATTCTGTGTTTATAGGAGCTAAAATACTTCATGTGAGCCTGCTGACTGGGCAGTGCTCAGCCAACTTAAAACTTTTTGTTTCTTTTTACAGCATCTTATT
>JAUZNJ010065989.1:15351-26664 GCA_034780135.1 Jordanella pulchra
ATACTTCATGTGAGCCTGCTGACTGGGCAGTGCTCAGCCAACTTAAAACTTTTTGTTTCTTTTTACAGCATCTTATTAGAAGGACTTTTAACTGGAAGGACTGTTAGATGGAATAGGTCTGTGGTCACAAACCAAGAAAAAACAAGCTTTTTAAAACTTTTTAAAAACTTTCATTTAACCTTGATACCAGTTATTAGGCCGTACCTACACCAATATCAGGATAATTCTTGATTTTTCTAGCTTTACATACTAAAAATGTTCAGACTTTACTTTTTTATAGAATCCAGGTAAGGTGGGTTTAAAAAGACCATTTCAACCAAATTAAGGAGAACAGGAGACAGGAAGTTAAAAAGTAATGGTCAACAAGTGAGATTTGTTTTTATGTCTACCCCACATCCTCACAAAGAGACAATGAGTCAGTGGATGCTGCTGAAGTTCACAACCACCTGAAGGCTGTAGCCTCAGTCTCCAAGCAGCAGCAGGTGCAACAACATTCAGGCCCAGCTGAAGTCAGTCACTTCCAGGGCGAACAACACATCAGCAGGCAGCCAGGATGACTGCTGCCCCGGCAGGTACACACAGGCTGTGGGTTTAGCATGGCTAGCTACAGGCAGACATACACACACACACACGAATAAAAAAATAAAGAAAAAAAAAACAAAAACAGGAGACTTTGCTGACGTTAAAGGCTTACGTAATTGCAATGACAACTACCTCTGAGACAATGTAGTGATCGGCGGCGTTTTGGATAAAGAGTGCTGCGGCGGAGGCGTTGGTAAACGAGTCCGTTTAAATGCCCCCCCTTCCTCCTCGTTATCCGCTCGTAGGGGGTACGTCTTTGTAAACAATGGCTGTCAAAGCCACTGTCGTGAGTAGGCTTTCCTCCATGTCCCCAGAAACACGACCAACATGTTTCTCAAGGCCCCATAATAAACACATGATGTGTCCGATAAGTCCCAGCCCCTCGGCGTGTGAGGGGGGGGTGGTGTATAGTCCAGGCCAAAAAGGCAAACGGGGGGAGAAGTGTTGTCTTACCTGTGTAATATGTCGGGGGAGGGGGGTGGGTGATAACAAAGCCTCCCCGGATGCTCAGGCTAGTCCACTCTCAGCCACTTCACTCAGCCTCACCGCTGCGGCTCTCGGCGCCATTCAAGCCTCTCTTTTTCTCCCCCCTCCACTATAACGTCTAATTCAGAGCCCAAGCAGCTCGAAGAAGTCCTTTCGAAAGACTGCACTCATTCGCTGGTGTTCGTTTTTAAAAAAAGGAAAAAACTCCAAGTCAAGGGGATTTCCACACGGGGACTTTCCGTCCACCCATTTTGCTCTCTCTTCTCAGTCACAAACTGCTGTTCTACCGCATAGCCGCTAGGGGGCCCCTCTCTGTCTGTCTGAGTCAATACTGAAAAGCATATCCCACCTACTGAGCACAAAGGAGCCTTCACTGAATGAGAGAGACAGGTCGCGTCACACTCTATTTCATGAGACAGCCTTAGAAATAAATCATTAACACCACCCCCCCTCTAAAAAAAAAAAAACAATCTCAACGAATGACTCAGGGATACGAAGAAAAGACACATTTAGTTAACTAAAAATGCTTGGACTCACAGGATGCGTTGTGTATGCTTTTTAAGTGTATTTAAGTGTTTCAGTTTGGATTTTATCATGAAAATATTCTTTAGAGTGTTTGGAAATTATGCTCAGAGGAATTAGAATGGGCTTTCTGAAATTATGAGACCCAAACGTCCGGTTCTCATATAACTCTTCCCGGCTTTTTCCACCGACATTCAATAATTTAGTGTTTTATGCTTTTTCAAGGGCCAGTTTCCTCTTAACTCTGTTGCTCATGTTGAGCTGAATAAACTATATGTTAAAATACAATAAAACTGCATCTGTTTAACATTTAGATTTCCCTTACAATAAAAATATAATCTAGTTAAAGTATTTTTAAGGTCTGGATAAGTATGGAAGAAAACTTTTTAATATGAAAACATTTGTGTATTTCAAGATTTGTATTCCCTGCCCCCTTGTCTAAATGCGACATCCATACATCCATACATTCATTTGTCTATCTATCATTCATCTGCTGTTTTTTTTTATTCCGCTTTTATTCTTAAAGGCTGCCTTTGATAAAAGAAAAAATATATATATCTGCACTCTACTCATGTTGAACATGTAGCTGGGCTACAAATGGACTGAGAACTTTACTAATTTGAATTTAGAAATTTTCTTCAACTTCATCTACATGTGAAAAACGAAAATGAGACCTTCCCACATGTTCAAAAGCGTTAAAATGTTATCTGCTTATCTGTTGGTTTAAAATTTCTCACACGCAGGTGGCTTTTTAAGAGACGCATTCACCATTCAGCCTATCAGAGAGTATTATATAAGCCAAAAACACTGCATACGTTGAAACACACTCAAATATTGGCACTTTTTTGGTTAAGGTGGTTAGCAGGCTCTCTTTATTAGTGGCTTATATGTCAGCCCAGAGGCAAAGCCTGCCAACTGTCTGACTCCAATGTGAAAGTCAAGAAACTACTGTTCTTTGATTCCAGCTCTCACAACAGTAACACGTATGAAACAAGAGAATCAACATTTTCAAAGCCTTTATCTATTTATAAAACAACCAAAGTAATTTAATTAAAGGACAGGATTAACTAGGAGATTCAGTATCTAATTAGTTTATTTCATTTTTAATAAAAAACCTTTGAATATTACTATTTAAAAAAAAGAAAATCAACCAGATCATGCTGTCTTGATTTTAGAAAAACCTAAAAAGTATATGTGTGACATTAAACAAAGAAAAAAAATAATCTTTTTAGCCAGGATTAATTGATTAATAATAACAACACTCAAGCTAATCTAATAAAGGTAATATCACATTCCAGAAGAAAATTATACTTAATGTCCAGAAATATTTAACTTACCTGTAAAGATTCAAGCTCAAACCATATGTTGTCTCATCAATGGGAAAACTGGTCCATGTCTACCTGTAGATATCTGACCTGTGTGCTAAAGGTTTGCTCAATTTCCACTTTCCTTTCCCTCCTCTGTGGAAAGCCTCCCAGTTCCCTGTTCTTCCGGACAAACACTGGAAACCACAGCCCTGATGAGGGGAACAGAAACCTCTTAATCAATCACCTGACAAGCATTCATAAAGAATGAGTTCATGGACTTACCTTGTAAAGCTCAATTCTCTTTGAGTCACCTTTTACATAACAAAAAAAAAAAAAAAAAAATCAGCAGTCACACAAATCTTTGACAGATTTTATCTTAAAAGTTCCACACTGGGTCACATGCTGCTGAGTCGCAGTCTGTGATCAATACAAACTTGTTATGGTTGCAATAAAAGCAGCACATCACAAGTACATGGAAACCCCCAGAGGAGACAACTGACCCACTGATCTGCTCCAGATCAGCAACTCTCAATGTCTATCCGCTCAGTGTTGTCGGAAATCTAGAGAAGAGTATGGGTGAAACCAGGTACAGTTTATTAAAAGATACATAAACTTTAATAAGACATGTCTTTAGGTCAATTAGGATTATTTCTAGTATTTATATTTGCCAAATGTCACAACACCAATGGTTTGAGATCATTTCAAGTAACTTTAGGAATAGTTTTGCAAGTGTCTGAAAATAGCTTCCTATAAGTTTTGCCCAATTTCTAGCTAAAAGATCTGTTGTTAACGGGTGAGATTTGTTGATTCCTAAAATTTCCAGCTCTGCCTTGAGTTGCCAAGGCTTTTTGATTTTTTTGCTAAATACCCTTTATATTTATCTGATAATATACATTATTAGCTGATCTCTCAAGATATCGCCTCACCATTTCCACTTCATCTTCTTTTCTTATAATGCTTGTTTTTTTGTAATGTTCACAAGCCACTTCTGCAGCAACAAATCCCAACACCAAAATGGTGACACTTCCTTAATTTTTGATACCCTCAAGGTTGCAAAACACTGTTTTCCAGGCAGAATGGCGATCATTACGGTCAAACACCTCAATTCTAGTTTCATTAGAACACAACATGTCATATCTCTTCAAAGATATCTCACCTGGAGTGCATTTGCAAAATCTAATTGGCCTTTCAGACCAGGTCTGTGCAGATTACACCATGAGTAAAAAAACACACCATTACCAGCTTCTGCCAGCATCTTCACAAGGTCTTTTACTATAAATACTCTCCTTTTAAAACAAATCAGTTAGTCTCAGGGCCACTGGACCCATATCCGAACTTATAAGTGTGATTGATAATTGCTCGCAAACTGTATAAGTTTGCATTTAATAGTTTGAAAGGCTCAACATGGCCTCTGCTGACATCTGTGAATTGTACAAAGAGTTGAACCACAGTTGTAAAAGTCCGCAGTTCTCTTCAAGATTGCAGAATATTAAGAAAAATAAAAAGCTTTAAAAGACATCTGTAGTTTTCATGATGTTTGCCTGATAGAAATCTTTGTTATTATGATCCAAACTAGCCTAAAGCAAGGACAACAGTCTGATTTATTAATACAGTAGATAGTAAGAAATAATATCTGTTTAACGGTTAAAATTACTATGAAAAAAAGGCCATCTGCTCTATAATACAACACAGAACTAGTTAATGACACTCAGAACAGCCATCTTTTCATCAACACTTTAGGCAAGTTACTGTATCAAAGACAGTTAATATCATATTTTATTTTTTTTTGTTTGACTTTTTTATATCTGATTTATACTTGTAACTTTGCTTGACAGGCTTGTAATTGAAAAGCCAGTGTTTTTAAAAGCTATGAAATCAAAAATCAAAGAAAACTTTCAATATATTGTTGTGATGGTTTCAATTCCTTTTAAAGTAAACCCAGAAAAAGTTTTTATATTTTTGTATTTCTAATAGAGGAACACAGCTCTGCCCCTCTCCCAGATGTTGCTCCTTGCTGCCAGCTAGCCTGCTAAGTTTCTGCTAATCTAAAAGACTTTATTGTTTACCTTTATTAAAGTACTACCTTACTTTACTGTTAGATTATTTTGCAGGCATAATTGATTTTGTTTACAGCAAAAGCATTTTGATCGTGTCCCATTTATTTGTTACTTTCAGTGTTAATCGTGACAGATAAAATGTTAGCATTCTTATTTAATGTTTAATAAAGTTCTGTACAGACACTAAGATATAATAATAGTAATAAATGAATCACAAAATATATTTCCAATTTAAACAGCAAAGCTGTAATAGGGATGATTCAACTTTATAAAGATAGGGATTCCTAGAACCATCTTAAGAAATGGGAAATATTTTAGTTAAAAACAACACTTGCATTGTTTAGTTTTAGCTACATTTTCAACAGTGAATTTTTTCTGTTTGTATTTTGGTGGTATAATTAAGCATCGGCTGCTTCTACTGTATGTTATTTGCAGAGTACACAGTTTCTGATTTTTTAACAACACATTTTATCAATCAAATATACGCTCTCCAGGGCGTGGCGTCAGTGTAGTGGTAAGTGTGTGACCATGTATGGAGGCTTTGGTCCTTGACGTGGCCGTCGCTGGTTCAAATCCCAGCCAGTCTACCTTTGCTGCATGTCTTCCCCTCTTTTCTGTCTGCCTACTTTCAAATATAATGCAAAAATAAAGTCCACTAGAGCCTAAAAAACATGCAATGTCTTGAGACAACTTGAAATGCACTTATCATTGGCGTGAATTATTTATTAATTAAAGGGGGGAGGGATTGTTCACTTTACCATGAAAAAATCCAATGATCAGTAAAGAAAACTGCTGGTAGGAAAAACTGCACAAAAGTTCATATGTCTACATAGATTTTAACTGTGTCTCTTAACCCCTTTTCTGAAACCATCAACAAGGTCTTTGTATTATTCTCTTCCAACTGACCCTTCCTCTTATCAGAACGAGCAGAGCATCTTCCCCCAAGATGGTTTGGTTCCTGTCTTTTGAGCCCACTCTGTAATTTCTTAATAGTACCGGTGCTAAAATGACTGAAAATGATGGAGAATAAAAAAATGATTTTTTTTTCTTATTCAGACTTTGATTAACACTGTAAAACCTCAGATAAAATAAAGAAATCATTGAATTAGGACTAAAACTTATAATAGATTGGAAGATGCTGACAAAGGTATGAACAATTGGTCTCCAATAGAAAAGTGTGACTAAGACTTGGAGAAAATTTGAAAAATATCCATTAAACACATAAAAAAATGGCAAAGAAATGGTTAAACCGAGCTAAATGAAAGGTTTAAGAATGGCCTTGACCTTAACTCCATTGAAAACATACTCCTCTTAAAGACCAGGTCGATCGCAGAACAGCATGCTGCCAAAAAATTGGACTCAGCCATAATAGGTATGTACATGGATATAGATACATCTGTTTGTGTATATAAGCAAACACGTGGATTATATTTGTCTTGTTCTTAAAAATCACTGCACTTGTCTAGTGCATAGTCATTACACCCTTAAAACAATGCAAGCGATCAAATGTATCACAGAAAGCTCAAAATGAATAGGACATTCGTGCCAATCATGATTCTATGTAAACTTCTACCTGGAAATGTATGCAGTGCTAATCTACATCAAGTGTTAGAGCTGTTACTTCCTCTCTGCATCTTCTAGGTACACCCATTAATACAAAGGTGCTCCTCATTATTGAATCGGGTTGGAACAGCAAGACATCTGATAGTTGCAGGATAATGAAACTATCGTCTTCATTTGAGCATTTCTTTAAAATGTATGACTGACCCAAATAGCATTTACTACCTGGTACAAAGGACAGACTGGATGAGAACAGCTTTAACTAGAAAACATCACTGTGGTTTTTTCCAAGAAGCAGCAGCAACAGCCTTAAGTGTTGCATATTTTCTAAAAGTCCATGGCAAAGAGTGCAACCTTGTAAAGCCGTACACTGGAGCAGTAATACCAGAGTCAGGGATGGAAATAGTCTGAACCGAGTTGTGAAATGTTGGTTTTGTGTTTTGGACTGCTCAGGACCCTGAAATTCCTCCATTGGTACAATAGGAAAGAATCAAGCTGTTCAGCAAATTTGGTAACACCACACATCCTGTGCAGAGGTTCATCATCAAACAACAGAGTCTTCATACAGAGGCTTGTTCAATTTTACTTCAATTGACCTTACAGATGTTGTTTTTAAGCCAACAGCAAGAAGTGTCATAAAATGGCCTTCTCTGACAGGACAGTATCGTCTTTTAGGATGAGAATCCAAGACATTCCTGTATATGAGCGTCTCAGTCACTGAGAGCTGACTGACATTAACCTTTACACTGTAAGACAATGGAAAAAATTAGGAAAAACTTGTGACTGTTAAGGTTTTTCACTTCTTTGCTTGCAGCCCTCTTGGGGTGTTGTATGCACTTGTTCCTTCATGGGCTTTACAGTAAATGCCCCATATTGAGTGTTAAATGTTACATTAACTTAGCGCGTTTCATGTTCCTCTTCCATTGAAGATACGTTTTACTGCTTTGTGACATAATACTTTCTAATGTTGGAGCTCAACTCCACCAATTCAAAAAGGAACCGCAGAAACTGGCATCACACTTCTATGGTAATGAAGACATTGGTCGTCCACCAGGCTATCTGCTGGTAATCCGGGTGCTTTACATTAATCTATAAGGTTTCTAATACATACCTTTATACATTTTCTGGAGTCATACATCTCTTGTGTTCTGACAGTGTGGCCAGTCCCTCAGTGACTTCTGAACCCAGATCGTTCCATTGGAGCCCCAAAAGCCTCGGAGCCCCGTCCCGATATGAGGTGGCAGAAAAGCGGGGAGAACCCTGAGGAGAAGAGTGATGAAGAACATCTCAGTGTTCTTCTGGCTCCTCTTCTGACTGGAAACCACCTTAGAGGCAGATCGAAACCAACCTCCACAAAGACAACACTTGAGACAGCTTTGTGTTTGTGTGTGTAGGAGGGGAGGGGGTTAAAGCTGACACCACTTTACTATTGACTGACTCACAACTAATTCTTTCTTTTTCTTTTCCTTTTTTGGGGAGGAATGGGGGACTCAAAGACTTACTTAATTATGTTCAAACTGATTTTGACAGAGGCGGGAATCTGAGAGGGACCTGCATAACTTGACGAACGGTGACCTCTAGTGGCCCATTACAGCAACAAAATCCATTATTAATACTAAACACACTTTTACTACCAGACCAGCCAGATTTAAAATATTTAGAAGAACACATTCACACAAAAATGAATTGGAAAATGATACACAGACATATATAATAAAGCAAATAGGTAAAAGAAAAGAACAGCTTAAGACATTAAATCTCTTAATTATTCAAATAGATGTACCTTTTGGGATTATCATAACTACAAAAAGAAAAAAATGTAAGCATTAAATTAAAGATATTTTTCTGAAAATCTTCATAAGGAACTTATTTTGATAAATATTTGATTTTCTTTAAAAGTTACCAGGGACATATGTATTTGCATTTAATCAAATATCTCTCTGTTCACCAAGAAGACAGGGTTTATCATTCTCAAATTTTCATGGCATCTGCAAAGAGGGCCCATGGCATGCAGCAACTTTACGTAACTTTGAAATGCTTGTTTGAAATCTGATCTGGTTGTGCAGGTGGCGCAGTGGCGCAGTGGTTAGCGTGCATGTCCCATGTATGGAGGACCTGGGTGACCCAGGTTCAAATCCGGCCTGTGGTCCTTTTCCCGCATGTCTCTCCCCCTCTCTCATGCCCCCTTTCCTGTCAGCCTACTGTCAGAAAAACAAGCCACTACTGCCATAAAAAAGCTCAAAAAAAGAAATTGAGTTCTAGGGTTTTGCCAAGCTTGGTTGGTAAAATAGTCTTCAGTCTTATTTTACCAAAACCCACATTGTCAACTAAGGGCCCAGTAGAGTTTTTAGATGTTTTAAGGAGAAACATGTTGACCCTTTAACATTTTTAATATACATTTTATCACTGGCTCAAAAAAATATATGGAATATTGTCTCTAGTTAAAAAAAAACTTATTTTCAACCATAAACAAATTACACAATTAGCTTGTATTCAGGGGAACTTTCTTTTTCTACTTTTGAACGGGTATGTACTTTCCCTTGTTCCTCTGCTGCTGCCGTTACTCATCAAAGGGTGTGCAGCATTCAGTTCACTCCAAGGAGTAGAAAACTTTCAAATACATGCATAGCAAAGAAAGCAACCAAATCGCAGTGATCACATATTCACACACCTGTTTACAGCACTTGAATTGTAAATTCAGATTTCTCTCAAACTTTCCAGGAAATATAAACTGGGGGAATCCTGAGGTAGATCCAGGTTCATAAAGTAAAATAGCTGAACAGATTAGTTCCAATTTGAATAATCGGAACAAAATAATAATAATAATAATAGAGGAGCTGATCGACCACAGCGGTCAGTGATTGCAGTTCAATAAGCTACTGTGTGACACCATACCCACTTTCTAGGGTAACAGCAAGTCTTTTGCTAGTAAAAAGTTCTCAGTGTGAGGATCCAAAAGAAAAATACCTCAGTCAAATGTATTATTTTCCCAAATTTTGGATGACAATAATAAGTGATATTGTTTGTTTTTTTTTTTTGTATTGTACCTTTTTTATCAGCTTAAAATGTGTTCTTAAAATAAAACCTATTTTGTTTGTCCTAAAGGGTCATTGTGAGTGTGATACTACCACAAAACCATTAATTTATTCCTAGCATAATATTGCATCTGATGGCTGGAGGGATGATTTGTCTAAACATGCCTAGAAAGTTCAATTGAAACAGCCGTTCTTCACAAAAAGAGTCAAACCCTCCTTATAATGCAGAATATTTTATCCTTAAAAAGCCTTGTTCAATAGTTGCTTGTTGGACTATATGAAAACCTGGATTCCCTTAATGGATTATGGTTTGTTTTTGTCATCATCAAAGTGCATTATAGTTGGTTTTATATCATTAGTGGCCCTGCAGGATGTTTTATTGTTTTCTTCCAGGCTTAGTTTAAACTGATGAGTTTGTGGAAACAAAAATGAAAAAGCATCATGATATCAATGTCTTACTAAAATAAAAAACTAAAACTAAAATCTCTCATTGTCCTCGTTAGATAATGCAGGTTAGCTTCTCTTGGAGCTTGAAGCTTAAAGCTAGCTTGAGAGAGGACCAACGAGTGGATGGCTACCTTTTGAATCCAATCTATTCCTTCTATCATCTATCTAGTTTATAACCCGTTTAACTCTTTATTATGTTTGTCTTTGATGGGCTATTACAGGAGAAATGAAGGCCAGAGGTGGTGCGCTACCAAAGATCTTCCTGTGTAAAAACACTAATGTAAACAAACACGGAAGGCCTTTTCCTGTCCCCTAATAAAAAAGGCAAAGGTAGAAAAAATGTAATTTGTTTTTGGACTGGCTTACTCTTAAATACGGTACGGTAGTTGTTCTGAACAAAAATAAGTAAATAAATCATTCACATATTTTATTTTCAGCAGGTTTTTCGAACAGGAAGGTAAATGTTGATGAACTGTTTTGAACTGTCATTTCAATTTCTACATTTAAAGCTGTGCTGTGTTAACAGGGGTCCTCTCAGATCTAAATATTTATACAAAACAAATTTAGTACAGCTAAGATATTAACTCATATGGTCTCACAGTTATGTAATTTACATACACTAAACACAATATACATAAAAGGGTACAGTAGGAGTACATTTCTGTCCCCTGAAGTACAGTCTGATCTTGTGTATTCCTACAGGGCTACTAATTGGACTTTAAGGCGCATATTTGTTTTTTTCGAGGGCCTAAAAAGGTACATTTTTGTTCCCAAGTAGTAAATGGAACATATATTTACTCCTTATTAGAAATTTGAGGGAACACTGTCAGGAGACGGACAAGAAGGAAAGAAAAATGATAAGACAGATATTAGAAGTTAATGCTTTCATGGAGATTTTACATAATAAAATAAATCTATCAATACAATAAATCCTCAACATTGAAACCATATGGATTCTTTGTGGTAAAATGCTGATTCCCCTATCATCTGACAGCTACTTTTATGTATACAGAGTACAGGTTGATGAAGAATGGACTTTCAGACAAATGACACATACTCTGTTGATGACCTTTCGTATGTTGTTCAACATTGTTCAACAAAATTATAAAATAAGGTTTCATTTTGGGGCAGCGCAGTGGGTCGCATTGTTGCTTTGCAGCAACAAGGTTCTGGGTTCAGTCCCTATTTGGGTCTTTCTGCATGGAGTTAGTATGTTCTCCCTGTGCATGTGTGGGTTCTCTCTGGGTACTCCAGCTTCCTTCCACAGTCCAAAAACATGGCTTTTATGTTAATAGGTATCTTTCAACTATCCTTAGG
>JAUZNJ010066000.1:0-26662 GCA_034780135.1 Jordanella pulchra
TCCTGATGAGCTGAAGATCCTCAGGTGTGCAGAGGGCTCCAGCCCAGGAGACCCACGGCGCGCTCTGCTGGAGGAAAAGTGGCAGACAGGCTCCGGATCTCAACAAGTCCCTTAGCAGGTTGGGTTAGGTTGGGTTGGAATACTTTTCCCCCTTGAATAACAGCATTATTTAAAAATGACTTTTTGTATTTACATGGTTCAATTTTATAATTTGTTCATACTTAACCCCACAGGGCACGGTGTTGGAGCAGTGGTTAAGCAAGCAACCCATATACGGAGGCTTCGGTCCTCAATGCGGCCGTCACTGGTTCGCAGCCTGGCTAGATTACCTTTGCCGCATGTCTTCCCCTCTCTCTACTCCTGTCTGCCTACTTAAAAAAACATAAAACAAAATAAGGGCCAGTAGAGCCAAAACAAAATAAAATTAGAAAAAAACTCACAAGCATCACAATAAGCAGAACAGAAGAAATCTATAAGGCGCCAAATATTATGTCATAACACTGTATAAGAAAATGCATATTACAGGTAGTTAGCAGTTCTTCTGAACTACAAAGGCTTTAAAATTTCTCTTTGGGTGGTAGTAGTAAAAATCCAAACTATATAGTAATAGTACATTTTCCAGTAGATTGTCTGATCTGAAACAGTTAAATTTGTATGTAATTGTTTTTTTCTTTATATTTGGATCTGATGTTTGTTTTCTTGACATTTACTGAGGGCACACGACTATTGTTAAATTGAATTGGTCCCTTTTAAAGCAAAGCTAAGCATTAACATAACCAAATTAGTTACAATTTCTACATAATTTCAAATAGAAGTCTAAATAATACAAGTCTGAATACCAATGAGAAGCAATATCATGTGAATCAGAATACCTGAGTAAAGCTCAGTAAGCTTGGTAATAAACTTTTAAGATGTTTTTTTTATATATATATTTGTTGACATTTTTAGAACCACCAACATGAGAGCATGCATAAATAAAACGCTTTAAGAATATCTTAGAAACAACCTCTTAATAGCTATCCTGGAACAAGAAAATTAGCACACCCTTTTATAAAATCCAAAAATATTTTCCTTTTGTTCTTTAGATGATAAAACCTTGAATTGCACTATCAGTAAACACAAGATGCTTTAACACATTTTACACCCACAAATGTTCATTCTGAGATTATCCTTTACACCCATGACTAAAATTACTTCTGGTTTATTGTAGGCAATGTTTTCAAATCACAAGTGATAGCAAATGAATTCTCAGAATAATGGGACATTTGACAGCCCTGCTTCATGGGAAGCTGGACCCTACTGCTCAGAGGAACTACTAATGTATGGATGAATTAAATTTTTGGTTTCTAAATGTAATTAAGTTTATTATTCCTATATCACAGCAAATAAAAAGAATGGAAGGATCCTTGTGGTCGAAAGCACAGCATGAATTTTATATCAGGTTTTGTGTAATATTGGGTTAAAAAGGTACATCAGGTTTTTTTTAGGCACATTTATTTTTAAACAAAACTGCTAAGTTACCACATATGATTTATTTACATGTATAGTATAATATAATTTGTATTCCATAGGGTTTTGTACTATATTTTGTGTCTGTTAAATGAAAGCTACAAGTAAAATAATCCTCATTGAATTAGTACAGTAATTATTTGTTTAAACCTCATTATGGATAAATTCATACCATCTCAATAGGGATGCTTTGAAATTATGCACCTTTAGTACAAAATATTCTATGGCAAGCAGTTCTTTATTGAAACTATATAAAAGTCAGAAAAAAAACGGTCAAATCAATAAAATTATTTTTTAGATGCTTAATGAAGTGAATTTAAATAAAACTGAAACTAGACTGGTTATTATATATAAAAATATTGAACATGTGAATTAACAGCACAAAGAGGCATCAATTTTGCAGTTAAGGAAACCAATTAGTCATCAAGTTATGATGGCCTGTGCCAGGACTGTCAAACTTCTTTTACTAGTTAAAATGACAGTGGAGTTTGCTGAAGTTTGTTTCAGAAAAAATAAAAATGTTCCAAGAAACTGAAACATTTATTTCAGCTTTTTTCATCTTGGTAAACTGATAGAAATCCACTGATTTGATTTTTTTCTTTTGCTTTTTTTCCATCAAGACTCTGAAGAATCTGCACGATTCCGGTGATGCTACTTTTGTTATGAAAGTGGATGTCTCTGCAATCAGAAAGAAGCAGCACAAGTTTAACTGCTATCAAACACTACAAGGATGAGACTGTTTCTTTTTAAGAAAATCACAGAAGTGAGACTGATGTTTGTCAAAGGAAGGGGGAAAGAACATTGGGATGTTTGCAACACAGCTTGATGGGTAAAATTATAAACAGCTGAACAAAGCACACGTTTAGTTTAAGCCACATAAATTACTACAGGAAAACAACATCCTACAAACTTTGAAGGATGGCGGTGATAGTGTGGTAGGTTCATTTCACTTAAGAATTAAAAGAAGACACCAGAGTGGAAGATTATCTTTACCTGCAGGCGGAGAACCACAGACCCTTGCCTCTGTGTGTTCTGGGTTCATATGGCCTCAGTCCACAGATTTATTCATTCAAAGAAAAGGGGTGTAACCTGATACAATATTTCTAAGGATGGGATTCAACAACACAGATGTACAAGCATACATTCAAACGAACAATCCTCCTCTCTTTAGGGTCCAGCTGTACACACACAAGAAGTCCTCCCTCTCCCTATGATCAGGACTCTCAGAAACCAGGCAGTCAACCCTTAATCTCAGGAAACTTGTCTCATAATATAGATCCTGGAGCTACTTTTCTCCTACTTTGGTGATTGTCCAAACAAAGTCTCAGTGTGGTCATATCATAAATCCATGATACCTATGACCCCTCAGCTCACCGTGGGGCAGACGAGAGGAATTTGAAGTGTCCTTTCTTCAAGAATATACGCATGCTAAAAAGTATTTCTACTACTTCAAGTTAAAATAAAAACACATCACTATCATTTCTAAAAATCATCTAAGCAAACATTAGATAAAACACTACAATTATTACATTATTCTAACATAGTGTCATGGTTTTTATAATGCTTTGCTACAGTAGAATAATTCCAGATCAGCTTTATAGAATCCACCATGAGTTCTTCGTGTCTCAGAGGATGTTTTATGAAAATGTGAAACAGCTATAAAATAGTTTCAAACTAAAGAAGAATTTGACTCTGCAACACAACAATGGACCGAAACCTGCTAGTAAATCCAGCCAAGACTGTCTGACTGTCTATAAATCAATGAGTATATTTTGTTTGATGGGGAACAAAAGGGGAAAAGTGAGATAAAGAAATATTAGACATCAATATTTGAGCTTGTTTTTTGTTTCCTTTGTTTTATTCTTGCCATTTAACCTCAGGTATGAGGAAGACATATAGCCTGAAACTATTTTATTAACTGACTGTATGAACAAAGGAACATCACTGTACAGATATAGGTTATCTGGAGATTGGGCATACAGAAGCCTAACCTGACTGAACATAAAATAATAAGGAAACAGAAACAGATGTTCTGGTAGTGAACTGTTAATTTACTAAGGTGGCTGAGGGCTAAATTGTAGAACAGATATCCTGATTAACAATATGATCAGCTGTGGAGGGAAGATGATAAATTGAAACAGCAACAGAGATAATGAAAACAAACAGTCCACACCATTTAAAACTTAAAACACATAACAATATTTGAATAGAAATGAACCTCCAACCAAAAGAAAATAAATTCAGACCTGAATCACTTGAAGTGATGACATAACTCACTCCCTTTGATGATAGAAGGCAACAATTCACAAGTTCCCACTAGATGCAAGAAAATCTGTATGTAAACAACGTCAGATGATCTACTATTGTCACCATGATTAGTTGCTGATATGATGTTGGGTAGAAACAGTTTCTTTGATATTTGAGCTTGTTTATTCAAATGTCAAAGATTCTTTTGTTTCTGCCAGACACCTACATATAAAGACAGCTGACAATGTGACTAAGCCCTGCTTTGAAAAGATGAAGCTGTTGCTGAGGATGACTAATCAGCTCATAAACAAGCTGATGTTTTGACCTTAACGTTCTTGCGTGGACCTTTAGGCTTTCTTCTGTGAATCAGATGCACATACTGCTGGGGTTTTTTGGGTGAAAATTTTTTTTTTTTTAATGTAACGTCTTGGTTTTGATCACATGCTTTTTGTAACAGCAATACAAGAATCATTTTTGTGTTAAGTCACATTCGTCCTGTTCTGGTACGCTGGTGTAAATAAGCAGTGAGAGCTTTTTCACATATGATCCATTTGAACTTTCAAGGCTGAAAGCTGCAAAAGAGTTAGTCATTAGCAGCAGATTGAGTGAGGGGGGTAAGTGTGTCTTTGGTAATGTGTGGATGGATGTTCTTTGCTCTCGCACATCCCATCATAGTCTCACACAGCTCATGCTGTACACTACTTTCACATATGCATCAGAAATCAAAGCACAATCCCCTTATATTTATACTACTTTGCTTTAAAATAAATGATATCTTCCAATATAGGCTACCATACTCTATCATTTAAGTGACATGTTTATTTTTGCTGATGAGGTTTGACTATGATTATTGTCAATAATCTTAACTTTATTCTCTGCTTCTTATTAGCTACAAGCAAAAACATAAAAACTATTTTGGACTGTAGTCTAAGTCATTCATTTTTCCTTGAATTAAGTGTATTTGTCCCTGATTTGATCAGGCAATTAAGACTATTTGCTAATGGAAGAAGATTATTTACATCTACAAAAGAAAAAAAAAACACTCCATTATCTTATTTCAAGCACATAATATATAATTATCTTAATTGAAGGGGAGATTGGCAGATCATATCATTCATCTGCTCAAATAAAGGACAAATACAGCGATTTCAAAATATTTATTTTAAGATCAGGTTTTAAACTGTGCAGCAATTAGCAGGTTATTTGACTGGATGTAATGACAGATAAAGCATGTTTGCTTTAAGCTTAAATTTGTTTTAAGGCGTAAAAGAAAAAAAGATTCCCTAGAGGCGCTTTGCAGATGACAATTTCTTTTAACATCGCAAACATTATCTTAACCAACCAACTTGGCTCATTGTAAAAACTGTCATCCTCTTTTTGTTAATTTGCAAAGTCTTTAACAGTAGAGTTAAACTACAAAATACAGAAAGGTTTCAACATGACTATTGTAATTTCATATGAAAAAAAATGTAATCAGAACAATTACTTTGGTGGTTTAGGTATGTTTGTTGTTGAATTAAACAGTATTTTTTTCTGTGTTCACTTCTGCAAAGTAAAACACCTAATTCAGCTAAACAGCTAAACAGCAGCAATTCTCTATATTTTTTCTTGGGGGTCTATCTTGAATACGGAAAAAAATCCTAGGTCCTTCTTGTAGGTTTCTTGTAATTTCACCATGTGAGGAAACTTTGCTTCTATCTAGTCACCCTCCTGGCATTTTTGTCTGACTTAAAAGGTTTTGGAGATCAATGAATGGTGCATTGTAGTATTGAACACTTTTCACTGACTTCAATTTGGCTGAGGGATTTATTTATGTTATTAGAAAACGCTGGTTAAATAAGAGAACATAAAATACATCAAGTAGACAGGTAGTATGTTTTTAGGTTTATTCAAAGAAATGCACCATTTATTTTTGGTGAGAACTACTGATTGTAAACCCGATATTTGAAAACACCACTGCAGTAAAATTAAATTGAAGTTTAGCTGCAGGGGCAAATATGTTTCTTCAATCAAAACATTTGGAACTGCCAGCAGGGAGGGAGTAAAATAATACTTAGAAGAATCTATTTCACCCCAAATCATTTAGGAATATACACCAGGAAGCACTAGGAGCTTATTATGTAAAACTACAAATCAGAAAAAGTAGAAGGACATTTTGGAAGTGGGTTATTTTAAAAAAGAAAAGTAATTTACTGTAGTAGGGCTGCATGGTGACAAGGTTCGTATTGTAGCCCTCCTGCCTTGCAGCAAAAAGGTCCTGGGTTGATTCCCAGTCCATTGTATTTTTGCATGGAGTGTGCATGTTCCTTTCAGAGTCCAAAAACAGGAAGGATGGGTGAAGTTTACTGGGTAATTTTTTTATAAATGAATATTCAAGTTTTTATTTTTCTAAAATGCCTTGACATATATTCTGACCAGTGGAGTAAACAATGACGAAAAAAGCATATAGCTCTAGATATAGGATGATGTTTTTTTAAGGAGACCAGATTACACTTTACAACTTCATGACATGCACCCTCTCTTCATCTCATGCAGTAGCAAAATTTTTATTATCAGTGCATGTTTGTACTCAAAATTGCAAGAAGATGCTGGGCAGTGAAAAACTAGTTTCTGTTTTTATTATATATATTACAATTTATTATACAGAACAAGTTGTCTAACCTTTAAATGATACATCTACTATTGAGGTCAATCTGACCCACTATTTGCCAAATAGATTGACTTTAGCCACACTGCCAGGCGTTCAAGTTCTGGTTTAATCAGTTCAAGGCCCTGACACAGCTTTTAAACCACTCAGAGGTGGTTTTCCTGGGGTACTTATGATGTTTTTACTATTACATAACACATGGGCACTGGTGCTTAGCGATATGTTCTTATGGATGAACATTCGTTTTTGGATAGTTTAAGAAATTTTAAATCATTTAGATCATTATACATTTAGCAAAATTTTTTGTTTGTGATATATTATTTTGGTCCATATGTTACATAATAGTTTTATTTATCATTGCAATGAGCATTAACATCTATGTGCAAAAACAAATCAATCTGAGGCAATGGTTGTTCAGGAATGTTTTGCTGTGCCTTTAGTTGCATAATCCACTGAAATATAAATTTTTCTTTGGAGAAATAATATTTTTTGCAAATGGATTTCATTAATATTAAAAAAAAAAAAGTTTGGAGGCAAAAGTTTGCTGTACTTTCAGGACAAAATGTGCTCTAATAGTTTAGATTATCTCTGCCACCTTCACTACTGTAACTTCAAATGCTGGCTTTAAGGGGCCAGATGGCTTGAGAAAATATAATCTCTCCACCAGTTTCCTATGTTTGATAACAAATACGCCTAACTCACATGTCTGGTTTCTCTGCCAATTCTCTGTTGACATGACTGGTCTTAAAATCACCAGAACAGTCAATCCTCACAGCAGTCCAACACTCTGCTGGGAGTTTCCCACTGATGTACACAACTCTATCTTTTCTGTTGTTTTTGAAAGTTTTTGCAAACTCACAATTCCATTTTCAAGGAACTCATGAGCTGTCAGCCTTTTTTGTAAGATTAAAAATCAGTGCCTTGCCAACGTTTTATCCTTTGTCCTTTATTACATTTTTTTACTCTAAAATCATCAACTTCACTGTAATTTATTAGGATTTTGCTTTGTGAAACCACAATAGGCAGGCAATACATTGGAGAAAATTAAATTCTTAATTTCTTCACAAATAAATAGATTTAAAGTATTAAGCACTTTTGTAGTAATACTTAATATTTACAGAACTTTTCCACAAGAATCACATTCATCCAGCTCTGCCCTCAGAAACACAATTTATTCACCAATATGCAGAATTGCAAGTGACTTGGGGTTAAGTGCTTTACCCAAGGCAGTGACACTGGCATGTGGGGGGTTTGTGAAGAGGGTTGAGGTTGCCCAAAAGAAATATAAAAAATTGTGTTTGTATCCATTCCACTTACTTGGATATCCTAAATAAAATCTAGTACCGTCAGCTATCTTTAAAAGGTACTTGATTTGTAAATTAATGTGCACCTATGTGGAAAATGATCTCATTATAAAGACAAGAGTTTTTGAAACCCTGAGTGGATGGTTAGAGCCGATCGGTAAACATAGACCATCATGAATACGGAGGAGTGTAGCAAAAGGATGTAGTAAGACAAAGTAGCGGAGAAGTTTTTGAACCTACACCCAAAGACTTGGACATTTCACATGGTACTGTTCATTTTATGATTTGAAAATAGAAAGAATATGGCAAAATTTCAAACATAACAAGTCATAAATGTTTGCCTTAACATGGATAGAAAAGGCCTATTTTTACTAAACAGGAGCCACAGAGTTCAAATGGGACAGTATGACTCTTAAATATGATCTTGCATAAGTGGTACAAATCTGACAGAAAGAAAGCAATTGTGGACAGAAAAATCAATACAAAGTGTACACACAATAAAGCAAACATGTGAAATAATACATACATATAATACATACTTTGGACACATCGGACTAACAGGAAATGTTTTGGTTAAATGCATACCGTTGTAGTGCAGAAAAATAACACTTTACAGCTCCACTGTTAATCAGGGTTTGCAACGACATCCTGTTGTGTGAAAACTTTTCTCTGGCATGGATACAGAATCTTGTCCCAAGTTGATGGGAATTTAAACTACGTATTTATGAATAATAAACCAAAAAGTTATTTTCTAGGTATTTAAAGCTGGTTAAAAAGAAACATGCTTTCAAATGTTTGCCTAGTCATTAAAGTATTGAACCAAAATGACTTTGTAAAAATGTATTCCAAACCAATGACTTTTTTATTGCTGATGGTGTATCCAAAAGTTCTGATGTGTCAAAGGTTTAACAGGTATGAATGCTACTGTGAAGTTCACATGTTTTATTGAAAACAAAAGAAGTATCAAACCCATGATAAAGAATAATTTTCTATAATTTTCTTTTGTGTATTTAACATTAATTTGTAATGAGACTGAAGACATTAAGGACACTAAACAAACTGTCAGACATTATGTTAATGGGAGCAAAATATAAAATTTACTGGATGAGGATTTATCTCAGTTCAGTTGCATGTTCTTGACAAAAGTAAACGTGTTTCCATTTTTAAAAATTCAATTTTAGGATTATCATTAATCTCTTTCAGCAGGACACAATAATCCAAACAAGGTCAACACTGGTTTAAAAAAATGTCTAATTTGTTTTAAGTGAGGTGAAGGCAGAGGTAAAGATTCAGAGAGATTCACGCCTGTCCCTGTCTTGCATTTAAAGTTTTTTTAGATAACCAGGTTACCTTTAAAAACACACAAAAACTCTCAACCCACTCTCCTGTCCTCCACACTGTAGGACCTCTGTTGCTGATGGACTTCCCTGCTTGTTTCATGTTCTGAACATAAATATACTCCCATCTCGTACCTCCCACATCGAATCAATATGTGCGCCACACTTTCATCCACATTCACATAACTAGAGTAACGAGTGTGTTGTTTCCCAATTAAATGCAGAGATTTATTCAGCTGTCTGTGTCCATTACACCTGCCTAAAGGTGGGCTGTTCCTGATCCACCTTTTCTTAAACCCTGAAAAAATGACCGCCCTTATCTGATGTGCACCTGAAATGTTGTCATACAACTACTTCTAAATGGCATCTTTCTCAGGATGCCAGCACCTCTTCAAGCTCCTCTTCTTAGGCTGTAATAATCTGGAGCTTTGGGCCTAAATACTCTGGTCACACCCTTGAACGGAAGGAGAAAAACACAAAATAACCTGTACACAGCTATGTGAATATGATATTTTCCGTTTTGCACAATCTTTTGTATCAAAACCTGAACAATAGTGAACAAGCAAATGACCTTGCATAATGCAGGATGAAAAATTTCAGATGAAGTTGCCAAATACACACAAAGATAAGGACTAAGCTTACAACAAACAGAGCAGCTTTGCATAACTACCCACCCCCGGTGCACTTATATAACTTTTCTATAGAATTTGTAATGAATTAAAACCCTCTAACATTTTTGCAATAGAAAAATAATGCAATTTAACTTTAATGAATTTAAAAGCATAAAATCAAAAGTGATTTTTGAAGTGTGTTTTAAATAAACTGAAAACACAGAGAGAAAACTTGATAAATTTACAGATATAGATATTTAAGTTTCTCATTGTGATTCACTTAAATGTCTTTCACCTGCCACATTCAGGAAGTAAAAGAAAGAAAACTAAGGTTTAAATGTTGTTCAGTTGTTGAGGGAATCTCAGTCTTCATTCCCATTGGACCATCTTGCTAAATGAATACCGTCACTATTATGACGCACTGTGGGGACGTTGGCAGATTAACTGTTCCCAGGGTGTTAAAATTAACCCAACATATTCCCACTCATCAAACCCATTAAACTGCGTAAGTGTTCAGTTTCAAAGGAGGATGATGTAAAAATGTGGGATACTATATCCTCTGCTGTTCTTTGAAAAAGCCAAGATTCTCTTGGCTGGTAGCTGCGACAGACAGTTAAGGATGAATAAAATGGTTCATACGAGGGTGGCAGACAACGCACTGAATGGGTCCCAGAATACACTGCGAGACATTCATACATCTTACCAGTCTCTTTCTGGAAATCATAATATTCTGAAACACTTAGCAGCTATTGGGTATAATTTAATTCCACTGCTTCATTGATTCCACATTAAATGTATGTTTCAATCTTGGGTATTCAGAATATAATTGATATGAAATATCAAACTCAATAAATGTATCCAGTGTAAAATGAAAATATCACAAAAGTGAAAAGTTTATAGAAACATCTGTTGCCATGAAATGTATCAACAATCAATATTTTAGAATTGCTAACTCTTGGAATCCATGTTTTTCTTCTTTGCAATACCTTCAGGTAGAATCCAAATGGTGAACAGCATGCCTCAGACTTTTTTTCTGTAACTGTTTTCAAATAATATTAGCTTTTACTGTGTCATAAGTGCAATTTGATGCATGTGAAGGCCAAAAATTACAAGCAGGTTTCATTACCTAACCTTTTTCACTGATCAAGCAAATAACTTTAAAGAAGTTCTGGTTATTATTCTGTTTCCTTTTCCCATTGGTTACCTAGAAACCCTGAAAAGGACAAAGCAGTTAAAGAAAGTGATAATATATCATCATCCATCTTATTATTCCATCAGGGTCGCGATGAGGCCGGTGCCTATCTCTGGCAATCTATGGGGTAAATGCAAACACATTCAGACCTAAGGACAATTTAGATTATTCTATATCAGTATAAGTAAATTTAAAGTAAAACAGAAATCCTGATAAAAATGATGTGAACACCTCGGGGTTTTTTTATCTGAAGGCTGTAGGAAGTAAATTATGCCTGTGCATCACAGAAGTAAATGTCACATTAATTTAAGCTTTTACTAATTTGTTCAAACATTCTAATTTATTTAAAATTCTGAAGAGAGAAAGGGGGTCTAGAGGTTTGAAATTATTCTGCATTTGCTCGGCACAAAGTTAAAGACCAAAGTTAATGTTGAACATGCTAGAGTGTCCCTAAGGGACAGGATATAAAGTCTCTTAACTTTGAATGCTGCTTGTAGTTTATCTGTGCAAAAAGGCTAATATAATTGTTTTGCAGCACCCAACAGACTTAAAATAATAAGAAAGTCAAAGGAAATCTGTGAAGATCTAAGTGGGGGTTTTGTAGATTCAAATTGGTTAAGGAAAGCATTTTGCATCTATTTTGAGACATGTTCAGATTCAACATTAATCAAGAGGCCTTTCGTCCAAAGGGGCAAAGGCAGATCTGTTTTCTTGCAGGAGGAACTATTGTTACTTAGACAGTCATGGCTTCCAACAAAAATATCACAATCTCACATCAGGAAGAATGGTCAAATATTTGACAAGAGGAGGCCTACAGGTTATATGTGCTTTCCCTGGAACGTTCTTAAGTATATTTCCAGGAAAATTTATAATAAAATAAAACTTTATAGCTCATTCATGTCATGAAAGATAAAGTCATTGAAGTTGTTTACAGGATATAATTTTAACCTAAAATAAATTGTCAGCTGTGTTATCAAACATCTAAAATCAATTTCCTTGTAGGCTTTGACCTCAATACATCTGCTTTCATCTTTTTTTGGTTAAGCCATTGGGCATACTTATGGTCAGAAAAATATTCCATCTAAAATATAAATAGAAAATAATAACAGAGTTTACAAATTCTGAAGCATATACAGAGCAACACAACAGAAACCAATAATTTGGAAATACTTTAACTCTAATGTTGCTTGTGGTGAATAAAAAATAATTCTTACCTTAGTGTTGTGACAGACTATTAAGGATTTACTCTGTAAATGTTTACAGCTGAGATGACCTTGATTCCCCAAACAAAACATATTTTTGGGGGGACAATTTTCTCACTCTTATTCAGTACTAGTACTGTAGAAGCAAATGCAATGGAAAAAAGCAGGAGTTCTTATAGCAACAGATGGGCAAATTGTTTGGCCTTTCTTCGATGTAAAATTAGAAATCGACAAAAAAAAATATTTCTGGCTTTGTTTGGAGACAACAAACAGAACTCATTTTTAAAACACATTGAAAATGTACAAGTGACCACATGTAAAACTGCTTCTAGATGTATTATCAGTTGCAGAATCCTGCTGTCACTTTAAATCACAAAAAGACAAAAATGAATGCTCTTTAGTAGTAAATATAACACTGCACATGATGCTGTGATAATGAGTACTACACTGCGTGGTGCATCTTCTTATGTTAATAAGCGGCTAAAACCTTTTTGCCATCCATTCAAACCCTCATGTTTTGATCTCTTCACCACTGATCCTTCCTTTCTTTTCATTGGTTGATCTTACAGCCTCCACTCTGTTTGTACTTCATCCATAATGTGCCCCCCCTCCACTGAGTCATCACATGGCAGGTTGTGTGAGAGAATCAGAGGGTATGCATATTAGAGTTTGTAAAAAGACGTTTTAACAATGTCCAAGTTATTGCCCACACTTTATCAATCAAGTTAGAACTGAAACGTATTCTTATTTATAAAAATCTAACCTAAACATATTGTTTATTATTATTATTTCATTCAATTAAACTTGAATACTTTCCAATAAATTGAGGCTAAGTGATTTATAAATACAAATTTCTAAAGATGAAAAGTTAAATAATATTTATCTCTGCTCAGTTATGCTCTCTAAACATACATAGGGCTGCAGACAATCTGAGGAGGTAAAAAACATTTTTATACCAAAGGCTAACTAAGGGGAAACAATATTTTTCTTGAGTGACGTTTTTAAGGAAGCGAAAGGTAAACAAGTACAATAATCTATCTAGAACTAACTTGAAATTGGACAGAAATTAAAAGAAGGAAAGTTATTATCAATAAAAACATCATATACAAGACCTGCATGTCCTTAAATTATTGAATCAGTTTGTTTGATTTATATGCCAGCATATTAATTGAAAGTCAGTACATCCTGTTCAATAATCCTTTGAAATGAAACTAAGCAGCTTGTTTGTTTGGTTGTTTGTCTGTCTGTTTTCAAAATAACTTTTTTAAAGTGTGTTTGCTTACATTTTCACAGAAGGGGCATATTATAACCATTGACAAACAAATAAACTAGCTAAAACCAATGAAAACATAACTTCCTTGGCGGAGGTAACAAAGTATACAAATTAAACTTTTTTATGGTCTAATCAAATTTCTCCTATTAAAATTTAAAAACGTATTTTCAACCAAAGTGTTGCCGATTTTCCCCTCACTACTTCTATGTGACTGTTTTGTAAGCACGTACTTTAAGTATTGCATTTCTCTTTTTTTTTTTATCAACCAAATTCAGGATTTTTTTTTTTAGATAAAACAGTTCATATCCTACTTAGGATTGTATTCTGTTGTTGTTGGGGTTTTTTTACAGTTTGAATGACATGCTATTGGTTTTTGATATTAATCCTAATTTAAACTAGTTCTGTTTTGAAATCACAGAATAAGGTCAAAACCATATTAACTCGATGTATGCTTTGCCATTACATATTTTTGGACATTACCATATTCCTTATACAAAATGATGCGGATACTATGGATAATTATTCTCTATTGACTATCACTGGTGGAATACATTTCCCCCTGTTGTATAGAAATCCCTCTTGGTTGTTATAAAATACTGTGTGGAAGACAGCTCAAGTTCATACATATCTAAGTTCAGTGGAAAGCAGGAAAAAATGCGAAGGTATACAAATTAAGTTAACAAAATAACCACAAACCTTCTCAGTTTACTGACACTGATATTTTATATTACGGTTAAAAGTATTGTCTAAGGAAACAACCTTGTAGATCTAAATGACTAACGTTTGTGTTCAGCCATGACCCATTGTTAAAGTAAACAAATTCAATTTTATAAATGAAGAAAGAACTCATTCTTTTTAATATCTACAACATATTCATATATTCTTGAAGTGGAACATAAATATAATAACATTAATTACTTTAGAATATCTGTTTTTAAAGTTACACTAAACATCCTTCAGGGATAAAGGCTCAGTAAATATGCATATTGAAAAAGTATAGGTCCAAGATCACATCCTTGTGGAATCAATCAATGTTTGCATCTGACAAAGAACAATCGATAAATTATACAGACTGACACAAAATGAAAACAGTTTGTCTTCCTTAATCTATTCAACAAACAGAGGCCCAAGTCTTTTTAAAACTGTGTCAGTTGCATAGGTTAAACTGTAGGAAGTTTTTTTTAGTTGTTATTTTATTTATCTGACCACAGAGTTGAGAAGAGGGAGTTTTTTTTTAGGAATTTAAAGGTTAGTTTCTTTTTAACCAAAAAGCATCATGGTCACAAATGAAGCAGAACAAAAGATAAAACAAGAACAACAAAAAACACCGCTATAAAATCACCAGAAAGAGAAGTTAGACATGAGAGGACTAAAGGACTGGTGTGGAAAAAGTTCCATTAGAGATGACAAGAGGACAGAAAAAAGGGTGTTGATGGGAAACCAAAGTATTACTGTGTGCCCCCTCTGTCACTATTGTAATTAGGCTAGAAAATTGCATAATGAATATAAATGCGGTAGAATAAATTAAGTAGGCCCATCTATCTCACATTCTCCAAATGCTGATGAGTTCCACACAATGATTACAAAAATACAAAGTAGGGGTCCAGGATTTTACTTTTGTCCAACCATAGAGCATCTGCAGGATGTGGGAGTTGAGGACTAAAGAGCTAGGTCTTTTTGAGCAGCTGGAAATCATTCTAATCCTAACATTCTAATGCAGTCCAGTAACCCCACCTTTAATGTGTTTTGTTTGACAACTAAAAGCTGATTAACACAAATTTGGGAACATCCCACACTTAGTTTTGTATACATGTAATAATCACATCCCATTAGCACCTTGCATTCATCTGGACTGTTCTCACCTGATTGAATATCTAATAGGCAAATGTAGATGCACTTAAGATTATCATCTTACAGTTCCTCCTTTGACACTGCTATGAATTAAGAGTGAGACAGTGCTACTTTGGATACTTGATGATTAGCAGTAAATGTCTTATAACACATTCTAATTAGTGTCTGAATATATTTGCAGATTTAAACTTAACTATTTTTCAAAACTTACTGAAATCAAACCACTAATGTTCTATCAGCCTCATGAATATGAAAGGAGGCAAACAGTAAAAGAAGACAGCACATGATAATATTATGCAGTCTACTTCAAAACCACTTACAGTGACAACAATTAGTAACATAAACTTAACTAAAACTTTTCAAAAGCCTTCTAACTAATTTAGAAAATAAAAGTAGTTTTATGTAATATTTTATAAAAGTTTTAAACCACTAGTATTGTCTTTACACTTCTTCCTAATCCCCACATTTTCTGATAACCTTTTTATATGTATTTAAATGTACAGTATCCATGACTTACATCAATCTACTGTATGTTTAGATGCCTGCCACATACCTAACTATAAAATCACAACTCTGATAATAAACAAACAATTTCTCTCTAACATGGCAGACCTGAATCTGTGCAACACTCCTTGTGGGGGGGTTGAATAGGACTATCGTGATTACCGTATATCTGAGTATTGCATGGTGAACTGTGAAAATGTCTACAGAGTGCCAAATAGTTTCCTTTCCAAAACCAGGTAAACTATAAATGTAGGAGGAGCAGTTAAGCTGGCTATGAAGTATTGGACCTGTTATGTTTGTGGAAAGTTCTCTGACCGATATGTGGAATTAAACTGAGGTGCAAAAGAAGGGAATAACGAACAGTGTAATAAAGAAGGCTGCTGTAGTGTGACCTCAGCTGAGGGGAAGCCAGATTCCTGGTGGGAGCCTGAGGGTGAGGACTGTTCTATGTGAGTTAGAGTTCCAGGGAGGATTCCAGCATGAGCAGAGCAGATGGAAGTTTGGGATCCAGATAAAATTGGTTCTTGGAGGATTATAGATTTGGCTGACAGGTGATGGCTGGGGACACTGGAGCTGTAACTGATAACTATTGGAAGATTTTCAAGGAGATTTGTAATGGAGAGGTTTGTAGAAGGGATTTTGGGTTGGTGTGGAGGCCAACAGAGGAGATACAAGCAGAGAGACCCAGAGGGCACATGAAATGAATTCAAGGAAGGTAAACAGAATAACATTAATTACACAATTAGAAAATTCACAAAGAAGCATGATGTGGCTTGACTCTTAAGAAGGCTGAGCAACAGACGGAGTCTGGCATCCAGTATATCCTCAGCCAGATGAGAGAATTACAGACAGGTGTGTAACCTGCCGTAGGCGGCCATCCCATCCAGCAGGGATCAGCTGTTCCACAGAGACTGAGGATTTACTTATAGTATTATTTTGATAAGGCGACACTCTGTGAGAGCAGTTGTGGAAATTCACAAACTTTTTCTTGTAAAAGCACAAGATGTTAAATAAAAAAAATCTTACTGCATTAAGTTGAGATGTCAGAGTTTTGAGGTCAAGTATCAAGGTGCAATACTGTCTGCAAGGTGTCAGCTATATTTAATTACATCATTCATAGCTTATCAATCTCCAGATTTAAAATTGAGTTGAAGTTAACATACAAAAAAATAAGGGTTGAAAAAGCATAAAACTAAGCATATGGGCATCACACTGGTAAAAGCTTAGACTTCAATGAACACTTGCTTCAGAATTTAGGCATTGATTATCTAATATAGTCAATAATTATTTAACAGTTATTTTTTTTTTAAAGATAGCTTCACAAATGATTTTGTTAATTCCTAGAATTATATTTCAGTTTTTCAAAAGGTGATTTTGAATTGTAATAATCACATGTTTCTTTTTGTAGTTCAAACAAAAAATTAGTAAAAATTAAAGAAAATTAAGAGATTAAATAACAAAATACAAGTAGGTAAAAAGGTAGATGGGTAGGATAGATTTTGACAGACACTGACAGACCTTTAATCCTTTGTTAAAGTCTTCCCCAATTGATTGTCAGTTACAAACTTTCCATCTGGCTGCTGTAGACCTGTTTGTCGGACCTCTGAAGTTCTTCATCCCACTGTGTGAGGTGTAGAGTTGCCACCTCTCATAAAGGAAATAAAAGATGCCCATGGCCTGAGCCCCAACTGTCACTGGGGAGAAGGGCTAGTATTATGTTTTATTTATTGCTGCTGTTATTAGTAAAGAGGTAATAAAGAAACCAATTTGTCAAAATAAAGCTTAAAATACAAATATCAGAATCCTTCATTAGCAACAGCTAATTTAACCTCATTCCATACTCTTCAAGATAAACCTCAGTTCTTAAACATAAAATCATTGCCAAACTGGGATATCGTTGCATCATTTTATTGATTATGGTTTGCAATTTGTTTCATTTCTCTTTCCTATTTGCACATAGTTGCATAGCTTAGTAGATTTTCAGTTCAGTCAGAAAATGTTGACTGAAATATTTGGAGTTGAACATTTTTTGGGGTTTTTTTTTTTGATAAAATCATATATTTTCTTATTGCAAAAAAAAAACGGTCTGAGTCTTTTTCAACAAAAATGGGATTTGCATTCTTTATTTAAGCAGCATATGTACATTTTTGCAAAGTAGAACAGATAACGTTTTCGCCAATGTTCTGTCTGTTTTTTTTAACCCAAACAAGGCCAGGAAGTGACCAAATAGGGATGAATAACCTTGAACCTAAAGGAGTCTGGCTCTCTTTCCCAAACATTTCACACTGGAAGACAGCTTCTTAGGCATCAGTAAGACAATCCTCAGGCATAGCCTTATCTAGTCTTACTGAATACTTTTGTAAAATATTGGTAAGAAAGAGCTCACTTTCTGTTTTAAAATGGAGAAGGTGAGAATTAAAGGGGGAAAATGTTACCACCACAATTTTGAATGGAAGTTGTTGTTTATGTATTTCATATGTGTGCAAGGTTAACATCTGTCCATTATTTGAGCTTAAATCACACTTTCATGTATTGTCCTAGCATGCAACCAGTTGGAGCATGTATTAATGGAACAGCAGATGACAGTTCAAAAGTTATTTGATTGATACAACAACTACAGTATATAAATAAAAAAAACAGACTTTTTATTTTTTTTGCAAAGTTTAACTTAACTAATTAATTCAATTCAATCTCAAGAAAGCTTTTGTGTAAAATAAATCTAAAACAATTTGATCTACTTTTCCTACTCACCAAGTTTTTCTCCCATTCCCATCTACATCATCTTTACTGTTTACTCTGACAGATTCACATCTTCCACCTTAGCTCTAAGCTCTTTCTTCCTCTCTACATGACAATCTGGACTGGCTTTGCGATAGGACAAGGTGATTAACATGGGTTTCATTGTAAACCAGTTGGGATGTATAAACAACAAAAATTTGTGTTCTAACCAGTGAGTACATTTGTATTTCACAGAAAGCAGAGAAAACAGGAGATTTGGTGAATCACAGACGATGTGTGGAGCTAGAATCATCCACAGATCAGAATGAGGGGAACCTGAACTGTGAGATCAACCTGTTAATCTGAGGGTGGAAGGGTGTTTGTTCCACAAGTCAGTGTGAAGGGTGAGTTGGCTGAAAATGAAGTACAGTACGAGTCACTGGTGTGAAGGTCTTGTGGGAGTTTCCAGATGTTACTGGAAGAGACACATGCCACCTCCCATTGAGTTTGACATTTTCTAGATGCAAGGTCTTACAGTGGATTTGAAGATCTGTTAGAAAATTCCTAGGATTTAAAACCTCAGAAAAGTCTGCAAGATCATTTTAAATATTATGCTTAAAGCTCATTATAACACTGTCTCTCCGTGTAGCCAATACCATGTAATAAACGTTGAATTTAATTAAAGAGATTAAGAAAAAATGTGACACATGTTATGGGAATGGATCCATAAAGTATTACTACAGCTGTAGAAAATTAAGCTTTATTCTGACTATAGGGACTTGCTATTGATTTAAACCACACATGTAACCTGCGGGGTCAAACTAATTTGAAAAATATCAATATGTCGCCATTCAAGGCTCCAAAACTCAGTTTCTGTTGTTTCCGGTTTCTAATAGCAAGAACATGATATGACTCAAGCTGAAGGGCAATCTTTTCTCTGAAATGCAGGCAGAGTATTGCTATGAGGCTCAGGGACTTGGCTGACGCCACTCAGACGAAGGTACATAGCGTTGTCATGGTGATAAAGGGATTTCCTGTGCTCCACTAAGAGCACGGTATTACCAACTGATGACCGCTGCACCACCATAGGTGATCCCCTAAAAATTCACTTTTTGTAACTTTTATACAGGAAATAGCTCTTAAAAAGCAAAGAAAATACCAGTTAGTTACACCTGACGTCAATCTTACAAGAATGTTCCAAAGTGTAGCAGCTCTCCTCTCTTTCTTTTTGGATGCATACAAAATAATCCTAAAAAATATCTACTTTTGCATTAAAAGCATTTAATATGTTAGTCATTCTAATGCCACTGCTGCTTACAATATTATCCTTTACTCTCATAATTACAAAGTTCACTGTAAACTTACTGCAACTGTAAAAGTATTACCCTGACAAAAGACCATAAGTAACCTAATGCTTTTTTTAAGTATTAAAAAGCTGAAAATATAATGTAATGATTCTGAGGCAATCACAAAGTTTAGGCATTTAGACTTCACTTTATATTACATAACAGAGTGGTTCAGTCATCTTTCTAAACTCAAGAGTAAAGATATTTCTACCTTTTAGTGTAATTGAGATGGACTCGATCTTTAAAGATCTTTGCATTCAACAACGGCTAAGTGTTTTTTTCACTCCTCCTTTGAATTTCATGGTTTTAGGTGTTCAATGCAGAAATTTGTATGTTGGGAGCATCACAAGAAGTATCATTTGAGCTTTTCAGTCTCTTTAATTTCTGTATAAGTGAGGTGGGAGAAATGCAGAGACAAAGGCACTCTGATCTCCTAAAAATGGAGGATGAGAGTGTAGAGAAACTAAAACCTTTATAAAGGCAGTATAAAAAATCATGAATTGTGGATCTATTTTAAATAATATAGAAAGAATATACTAAGTATGGGGGGCTTACAAAAATGCAGATAGATATTTGTAATAACTGGCCGTAGAGCATTATGTACTCATCAGCCACTTTATGTGGTACACCTTATATACTGTATGTACTTAAACTTCATGGGTGCCAATAATGGTGAGCAGGACTGTAGGTACTTATTGGTACCCTGGTTTGGGACAGTTTGGCCGTCAGAGATTTCATGGAACAATTCTACAATTTTCAGAAACATTTCTTGTAGATTTTGTTTCCTTTCAATCACATCTAAAATATGTTTTATTGGATTGATATCTGGTAAAGAGGATAGGAATATGGTAAACCTATTTGGGTTTAAAGACGCATAAGTGAATACTCCCTTACACCATTTCATTTCCAGCAGGGTGATCCTTTGATACAAAATGGAGCGGATCTGTACTATTATGTTTTTATAATTCAACCTTTAAATTTTAAGGCTAAAATCAGACCAGGCTGCACATTTCCCATCTAATACAGTGAAAAAGTATGTTAATTCGAAAAATGTTTTTGCTTTTCTTTGTTAGCAAAAGTGGTTTGGTGATATACCACATACCATGGTTTAATGAGTTATTGTTGCCTTTTAATTTTTTCATACCAGTCTGCCCATTTTGCTATGATCTTTTGTATGTTGTTGTTTTTTGCTCATCTAATTTAAAGTTAAACTTTTGTAATAAAAAAAATATAAGAAACTGACTCAGGGAACCTCTGGCTGAATTTACATCAAGATGTGAGAAATATGAGGTTGTTGGTTCAGTAAAAACCAAAGGCTTTAAAGTAGTTCAACACATTCGATCACTACTTTATTTAGCATTCCTGCAGCTGCTCAAGTTTAACTTGTTGACAGAATTTCTTTTTAATAAATTGATATCAAATAATACATCTAGTGGTGCTAGTATGATGTAGCAAATAGTAAAAAAATATATGATAAACCATTTTTGGTTTCATGTTGCTATAAGAAGGAAATTTAAAAGCTTAAAACTTTTAGATTTTAGGGGGGAAAGAGGATAGAGACATATGTAGTCACATGAGAAGCAGGTCACTGAAGGTGAAACAGGTAAAGAAATTAGTAAAGATAGGAAACACGATGTTAACATGGCAAAAAATGAGAATATTTCAGAGTCAGAACAGGTAAAGTAGACATTGCAGAGGAAAACAATGAAGGAGAGAAAGAAAGCACAAAGTCAAGGAATCCAACCTATCAAACCTGACCACCTGGGATGTATTTATTCTCATTAAAAAGTGTAAGGATATTTGATTTGGTTCTCCTTGTGAGACAAGTTTGTTGCCCAGCACAATAATCATCCTCCTTTAAGTGATGATAATTCTGTCTTTCTTTAAAATTTCTCCTTTGCATTTATTTGTTTGTTTTGAGAAGAATTTATTCATCACAATAGGCCTATACTTAAAATGTATCTTTGTTTTTTAGACATGTAAACCACATAATAAAAATTATTTTTTATTATTTTTGATATTTTGTGGATTCCATTATTTTTTTTAATGAAGAGATTCAAGTTTGCCACATTATCGAGGCATTTTGCAATGACTTTGCATCCCTAATGTAAAATTTTCTAGATCCGCCACTGATATTAATTCCATTTGATGAGTTGCATTTTATTGGACGCCCATTAATAAGTAATGATCAATTAACACTTAATTTCCCTTTGGGATAAATAAAGTATTTTTGAATTGAAATGTATTGAATTGAATTGAAATGAATTGAATTAAAACTCAAGACCCACTCATAATTCTTTGGTGCTGTCTCTGATCACGAGTGCTAAATTGCGTAAGCAAGAAAAAAAAGTTGAAAGTAAAACAAGTTTCTGTGTCGTGGAAGAAATATATAATATTTAGGGTGCAAAAGCTAATAGGTTTTAATTGGTTTGGTAATATCCACACTCAAATGAAGGTGAATATAAAAAATACTAGTGGTCATCCAGACTTAAAATAACTGCTAATTTCTACATATCTTTCTTTAGACAAACAAATAATTCTGTAGGTGGTTTACCAAAAAAATTAGCTAAAAGAAATACTATACTTGGTAAGCTTTACTACAATAATGCAAAGCCCTTTTACCTACTCCTGCAAAGAGTGTGAGTAAGTAGTGGCAGAACAGGTATTGTTGTGCTTTAAAAAAAAACTGAATGAAAAGTAGGTAAATTCAAAAATTATGAAAAATAATCTTATAATAAAGAATATCTGTGCCTTTGAAGGGAGTAAGAAAAAAAATACTGACACAAATTTAGGACTACTTTCATCCCTTATATAAATACTACATTCATTCCTATAACTTTGCTTAATTATCCCATTAGAGTTAAGGAGGAAGCATTCCCCCAGGGCCCATTTTTCCCCCCGACTCCATTTCATGTCTGACCTATGTAGATGGGTATGTATCTGACAGATCTTGAAATCATTGGCTGTGTCCTAACATCCACCCTAAACCCTAAAACTGTCAATCACTGTATAGAGTGGGGGCTATAGAGTGGTCAGTAAACTGACCATTCGGACAGATCGTCACTACTCTTCACGTAACTCCGCCTCCCTGCATAGTGCCTGTACCATCTTTGTTTTTTCTCGCCCCACAAAACCCTTCCTCCACGTTAAGGTGGAGGTTCAAGGAGGGGAATGAGGAATTAATAGATTATAAAATGTCAAATGTTTTCTCTGAATTGCAAAGTACGTCATTTTTGAGATTTGATCTTCTATTCCAGGAAGAGTCTCTTATTGTCATTATACTCCTGACAAGACTACCATTGAGTTTAAAAGCTTCTTTTCCAGTGAAATGACCCAGCCTCTTGTTCTCTGTCTAAAAAATTTAAATCTTCACAACTGCTACATATTCATCCAGCTATTATTAGTCATTATAAAATCTAAAACTGGAGATATAGTAATGAATATTCAAGTCCATCTGTTGGTTCATGTTACATATGGTAACCAGGTCTTGGAATTACTGCTCTGACTGTGCATTCCCCTATCACCTTCTGCTGTCTTCATTTTGTAACATGCCCCTACATTTGACAAAGAGGAAAACTGCTCGTACAACATGGGATTGCATAACTAGATAAAAAAGACCCATGGAAGGTGGTATTATGGAGAATATGAAAAAGATGTTGACTTAGTGTCTGTCAGGGTGTAGGTGTTAGTTTCATACAAACAATTCCGAAAAGTTTAAGTTTAAGAGAAAAAAAGTGTTAGAGTAGTTTTCCTATGATCCCCTACAACAGACAGAGCAAAGAGCAACAAATGATTTGGTAGGAACAGATCTGCTGTCTCCCTGCTATGCTCATTAAAAAACTTGTCTCCTCTTTGCTGCTTATCAGTTGTTGTGATTTTTATTTTTTGTTTGTTTGTCTGTTATGCTTCGGTAAAAAAATAAGCTGTATTAGAGCATTTTTAGTTGATGAGAGAAATTTATATTAAGACATTTATCAAAATTAAAGATTGTGGTTTTTTTTGTCAAAAAAAATGCAAAGATAATTTTTACTTGTATTCAAAAAGGTGATTATTTCAAGTAGCAAAATAGTTTACAATCATACTGTACTTTATATCATATACTTGACTGCATTGTTAACCCTTTTAAACTGACTGACCTAAAACAGGAAAAGTTTAATCTAATTTAAAATATGACACTGAAAAAGGTTATGTTTCTTTTCAATACAATGTGCACATATCTGCTTTTCTCTTGGTTATGAAGACAAACCCGGAGTGAAAAAGGGGTTGCAATAATGGGGGAAAGGGTGGAAAGCTCTAGTGTACTTTGAGCAGCCCTAATTAGCTTTAAGAACCTAAAAGAATGGCCTAGGATAAAAAAAACACTACTAAGTAGTTTGGTGGGGATATTAATATTAGAAAACAATATAGCTTTAGGCAATGTACCAGCAGTGTTTAATTGTTCTCTTCAAACCATATTAGTTTAAGTTTATAGTTCAATTTTCTTTATCCACAAAATCATTTCATTATTGATCATTTTACTAATAATGTTTAGAATAATTTTAGAACTTAAATTTTTCATGTTTATTAATACTTTTTCACTTTCATTATAAACTTTTTTGATTTTGCTAACCTCAACACTCACAATAAACACTTTTTAACAGAGTTAAAAATAAAAAAATAAATACTAAAGTAAAGTCAAACCGGGAATATGTTACATTTAGGAGTAAAACTGGGAACATGTCACATTTACTACTGAGGACTAAAGGGGAAATTATGGTTTTTCGACATGAGAACTAAAAGACCTCCAGGAGGAATGTGACAAAGGGCTTCCCTAAGAAGAGGTTAGGAGGAAGGCTGCAGGAAAGATGCCAGGAAAGCATCTGACTCAGTCCAGATGTAAAGAAAAGTTTAAGGGGATATCACCCAGTTATCCGAAGATGATTACAGGGAAGTGTTTCACTGAATGTGTGCATATTGGCTCCTGAGTAATTACTTTAGAATAAAAAGATTAAAGCAGTTCCATTAAATCACCTCTTCCACAGAGAAACATTAAAAATTTGATAGGTTTAAAAGCAGAGTGTAGAATTTACATTAATAGTTAAAGTAAGATACAAAAAAGCTTGTCTTGCTTTACCTGCATGATTATTTTGCTATTAGTTTTTCATTTCTTTTTTATAATTCTTTTATTACAATAATTATTTATTGATATTGTCTTTAATACTTCGTTTAATCTTTTTTTTATCTCTCCTACTTTGCTACTGAATTGTACTTTTCTCTGTGTGTCTTGCTCATGAACGGCACTGAATTGTCTTGCTACAGAAAAGTGCTATATAAATAAACTTGTCTTCTATTTTACGTTTATTACTACTCCTAAATAAGAGAAAAAGTATGCAGTTTTCTGTTAGAAATGTTTGAATACTCTAAGCATCATAGTAAAAGACAGTTGTTAGGACCACCAATTTTTGCTAAAACTAATGAGCAAAAGCATCGCGAGACATCCATAGATGATGATCAGACTGGGCAGAGATTAACAGGCTTTAAACAAAGTTGTATCCTTTTATGTCAGGATGAATGAGTCAAAATTCAAATTCAAAAGTCATACTGTTGTTTTATTATGAAAATCCCCCAAATACTTATTCAATTTTTTATTGAACTTTAGGGATTCTCTTAAAAAACGGATTTGCCTATGGCATTTTGCTCAAAGAAATTAGAAAAAAAAATTTTAATAGTAATTAGAAATTTTTGAAAGTTGTCCATTTGCTGTTGCTTATTGTATTTTTCTTGTTTTTTCCCTCTTGTATAAATATTTTGACCTTTTTCAAAAAACTGCTGCCTATTTCAGCCAACAACAAATCTTTTAGCCGGATGCAGACGCCTCAGTTCTATTTCCTGAATGTCCCGTTACAATAATAATATAACCCTTTTAATTTCTGCCGAAGTTAACTTTGCTCTTCTAGGAAGCTCTCCCGCTGATTCACTTCGTCATCAAGTTTTATTTTTACACTATTTTTGAACCAGTTGGCTTGGCAACTGGTTCATGAATAACATCCAAGCAGATATTTTTAATGGACTTACCCCAATGGTATTATCATGTTGCCTAGCAAGCTTTTAGAAAAGAGCAGAGAAATCATTTCTCACACACGAGATGAGATCTCATAAGAGTCTCCAGCCTCCAATTGATGAATCTTTTGTGTCAACCCGTGTGTCTGTTAATGGAAAACTCTTCGTAATGGTGCTTTCAAGAGGCCCGTTTTTAACGTCCAATAAATTTATTTACGCAAGGTCCAAATTTGCACAGTTTACTTACTTATATTGGCAGAAAATGATCAGACAGTGTCTCATAACTGTCCTCTCAGCAGGGAAGGCTGAGTCAAAAGCTCTGAGGCTTGTTATGACGTGAAGATGCTTTTTTTATTGCACAAGGCCAGTCAGTTGAGCCCCACAATGGCTGCATGCTGCACATGAAGCATGAAGATAAAATGACGTAAAACAGAAGGCTCAAGGTACTGTAAAAACATCAATAATAATTATTCGTCATTAGTTATATTTTGGTTTTCAGACAGACAGGCAGGCGGATGGGCCGGCGGACGGACGGACGGACGGACGGACGGATGGACAGATAGATAGTTTTTGTCTTTTAGAGAGACAATGATTAATTATGAAAATCATGTTAAAAATGTAGAACTCATGTTGACTAATATATAAATTTCTTAGAATATATTAAAAATGTGCAAAGTCGTTTATCACCAGAAAAAGGATTTACTTTTTCTTTGGTAGGGTTTGATAAATGCCATGTTAATTAATTTATGTTTTATCTTTACTGGTTTTACACTGAACAGAAAGTGAACTCATCTCAAATCAATATCAGTGTCATGGTGGGTTTAAGAGCTCTAACCCACATGCAGAACACCACACGGACTACAGGGAAAAGTTCAACAGTTT
>JAUZNJ010066011.1:0-26661 GCA_034780135.1 Jordanella pulchra
AACCCGAGCCGGACCAGAACCGGACCAGAACCAGCCTCACCTGTGAACCCGAGCCGGACCAGAACCGGACCAGAACCGGCCTCCCCCGTGAACCCGAGCCGGACCAGAACCAGACCAGAACCAGCCTCACCTGTGAAATGCTCGGTGAACTCCTGCTCCAGCTTGGCGGCTCTGTCGAAGGTTTTCCGGCCCTGTTCCTCCGTCAGACGTTTGTTCATCTCCCTGAAGGAAAAGCAGGAAGGTTTCAGCTCGGAAAGCAACACCAGAACCGGATCGGGACCAGCGGACCGGAACACTCACATGATGTTCTCCACAGATTTGGGTTTGATGAAGACGGCGATGGGATGAAGCAGAGCCAGCTGGAGCCTCTTGATGGCGTTTCCCGACACGTCTAGGATGCAGTGTTTACCCTGAACAGAACACAGAACCGGGCCTGTTGATGGTCCTGAAGCTGAGGTTCAGAACCTGAAAGGACCTCTGCAGCAGGTTCTGGTTCCGTACCTTCTCGGCCACCTCTCGGACCGACTGGACGCTGGTTCCGTACAGGTGGTTGTTGTACTGGCCCGCCTCGATGAACTTGTGCTCCTGGATGTCCTTCTCCATCTGCTCCCTGGAGAGAACGAAGTGGTAATCCCTGCCGTCCACCTCGTAGTCCCGTTTGGGTCGGGTCGTGTCTGAGAGGGACGAGGCACAGAGGAGATCAGAACGGGTCGGAGAACCGACAACAGAACCGGAGGAATGTGGGCGGGACCTACGTGGGACGCAGGAGCCGAACTTATCGGGGAACTCGGAGATCAGGTCGTCGTTGATTCGGTCCTTCATGGGTCCGAGGATGATGACGGGTCGGGTGTAGTTCACTGTCACAGGAGAAACAACCGGTTCAGAACCGAGCTGTTCTGGGTTTAACTGGTTCAGCATCACATCACATTTATTGCTTTATTCAAACTTTTAATTCTTGGAGCCTTGAAGTCAAATTCCTGACGACTGAAAATCATCCGTTTTTATAACAGATTATTATGATATAAATGCTTGTTTATCCATTGAATCCAGTAATTAAAATGTACGGGGGGGGGGATTTGAACCCCGGTCCAGGGGTACTCGGGTCGTGATATTAAGCACTGCACCATTTTCACACGTTTATTAACTTATAAACTGACTTCCTGAAAAACTGCCTTTATTTATATAGTTTAAAAAATTCATACTTGTACTTTTTTATTGTATTAAAAACAGAATTTATTTCTATATTAATATCTGAATGTTTTAATAAAAGAAACACTTTGTGAGTTTTTACTGTAAAATAAGATGGTTTTTATTCGACCCTTTACAACTAGAACATGATGATCAGACTGGATGCGTCGATCAACCTGCTGCCTACTTCATTTATTTCGGGTCAGATGTTCCTGTTCTGTTCGGCGGACGTGACGTCAAGCGCGTTAAATGTGCTTGAAGCCTAATATTTATACTCAGACGCTGCCAGAACCTCCAGGTAAGGTGGAAAACAAAAAAGACCTTGTGAAGTACGAGTGGGAGCTACGAGGACGAGCAGCAGGGGCTGCAGTTCTGGTTTTTGGCCACAGAGGGCAGTGTTATTAAAAACTCTGTAAACTTACGGAATGCCTCTTTATACACAACCTTCTATGAAACTATTTAGCATTTAAAAAACCTTCCGGTGTTTAACTTTCCACGGAGCCTCACCTTCCTGCTGAACAACCGGCTCGTAGGACAGAACGTACTCCTCCGCTCCACCTGAGAATAAACAGAGAGAAGGTAACATGGGTGCTGCTGAGGGAGGAGGAGGAGGAATGCTGAGGGATGAAGGTTCGGAGGAGGAAAAGAAAATGAAGCGTTTGATTCTTAAAAACTTAAGAGTTAACAAGATCCTATCAAAGAAAAAGCACAATTTCAAATATATTTTTAAAAATGTTTGAATTGTTAAAAAGTCAAACAAATGAAACCTGAAAACTTTCAATCATTTGTATAAAAAGCTGTGATTGGAGATAAATTCTGTCATTTTATACATCAGTCATATCTGAGAGGTTGAACAAGAACAATAAGAAGTGAAATCTGTCTGCCAACAAAAAGATCTGTAATTATGACGTTCAACAATAAAGAAAAGGACCAGATATCCTGCAGAGAACATAATTATGTGTCATCTTCATTAGTGGAGTTTATAGTCATTAATAAAAACATAACGAAGGTTATTTGTTCCAAAACCTTGAACCTCAAACACAAAAGTTGGAAAAGTTCATTTACAACAGAGAAACTTTGATGTCATGTCTGCCAATCAGCATTCAGAGTCTATGAGCCAATCAATCAATTCAAAAACACTTAATCCAACAGTCATGTTACTATAGTAACGTGTTTTTCAGAAAGTTGCAGATGTTGGGAGCTTCAGGTAACAGGACTCTGTCTGGTGCTGGAGGTCAGAGGAGTAGAGAGTAAAGAGGAAAGGTGAAAGTACCGCCCCCTGTGGTGCTGCTGAGTATTGATCAGACAGTCGACCTTCAGTCTAACAAACTATGGTCTGTTTGTCTTTGATCCAGGCAATGGTTGATGCCTCCACTGAGTCTCTGGAGTTTCTCACAGTCAGTCAGGCTGGATGGTGTTAAACTTTCTGCAGAAATCAAAGAACTTGATCCTCTCAGTACTGCCTGGTCTAAATGACAGTGGGTTTGTTGCAGCAGGTGTTTGATGGCATCTTCATCTCCATGGCGATAATTAAACAGCAGATGGTCCTGATAGCTGCTGGTCTGTTTGCTGAGGTGAACCAACAGAAGTCTCTCCAGGACCTTCATGATGTGTGATGTCAGGGCAGCAGGTCTTTAGTCACTGAGGACTGTTGGCTGAGTCTTCTTTGGTTCTGGAACAAGGCAGGAGGTCTCCCTCATCACTGGAACCGTCTCCTGGGTCAGACTAAGGTTGAAGAGATGCTGTAGGATCCCACAGAGCTGCACAGACCTTCAGGACTCTGGAGCTGAAACCATCAGGACCTGGTGACTGATTACGATTCAGTCTCCTCAGCTGTCTCTTTACTGGACTTCTGGAGACGGACATGTGGAAGGCAGCGGGAGCAGCAGAATCTTCTGACCTGATCCAGAACAAACTCATGAAGCAGGAGGATCGACTGCTGAAGTGGAAGAGGAGACATTTGAGGTTTGAGAGGGAAGCTTTGGGTCAAAGCTTCCAGGATGTCCGTGTGACTGTGAGCTGGAGATTAAGATGCTGAACCTGTTCCTGAACTGAATCTGCTGAAGAAAGCATCAGTTCATTGTTTCTGTCCAGACTGTCCGTCTGATCATCCTTCTGCTTGAAGCCTGTGATCTTCTTCATCCCTGACCACACAGCTCTAAAGTTGTTCTGCTGGAGCTCGTTTTCCAGCCTCCTTCTGCATGCCTCCTTACTTTCTTTATCTTGGCTTTAACTTGCCTCTTTATGCTCCTCAACAATTTTCTGACTCCCTAAAGGCTTTTTTATCATTTAGCTGTTCTTTCAGATCACTAATGATCCAGAGTTTATAACCAGGGGATCACCTCATTGTCGGGTATCTACACAGAGGTTTGTGTAGTTAATCACCGAGTCATTCATGTGACTGACACTGCATCCCAGTCTGTAGCCTTAAAACAATGCAGGGCTTCTTCAGCCTCCTGTGACCATCTTCTATAGTTATATTTAATCCAAGCTGCCTCTAATAATGAGCTTAAATTTTGAGAAAAAAGCTGTTGGAACTGCAGTGCAGCAGGGAGTTGTCAAAATCAAACGCACGTGGCTGCCGTGTGTAAGAAACAGGTGATGACATCACATGCAGTGTCAACAAAAACAGAAGGTGGAATGTAAAAAGTTGTCAAAACGAGACTAGTGAACTCTGATGAAATAATATGGATGAAAACTGTCCAATATCTGGGATGCAGAGACAAGCTTCCTAGTAACACACCGTGCATAATAAAAACTGTTTAAAAGCACTGCCAATCCACCTCCCTTAATAAAGGAATTTTTTATGTCTGCTATTGTTCATCATAACAAATGTGAATAAAAGAAAATACACTGGCAAAAATGCTTTCAGTTGTATATCATCCAACACTAAAGGTAAAAAAATATCTGTGATCCATAATTGGAAGAACTGAAGTTAAAAGGACTATTGGAATCAAACTACCAAGAGCTACTCAAATGTACTGGCACTTTAAGCAGTGCAACTATAATCAATCAGTGGGTTAGCCGTTATAAACCAATAAGCAGTGAGTTTGTTAGCCAGTCAGTGGGTTAGCTGTTCTAAACTAATCAGCAGTCAGAGTTCATTAAGCCAATCAGTGGGTTAGCTGTCAGACTTTAGCTCGTTAGTGACCGTCTGCAGAGCGGCAGTAAAACTTACGGTAGCTACTTTCACTATCACTGGCGTTAGACGTCACATGTTCTGAAATTAAACACAGGAAACAACTAATCAGACGCCACTGCTCCCAGAATGCTTTGAGCTGCCTTGACCAAAATGGCACGGTGATAAAAGGAAGCATGGCACTGACTCAGTCATCAGCATTAGATTTAAACACTTTACTGTCATTGTGATTGAACCACGGAAACAATCTTCCTGAGAGGAGGAGCATCACTGCTCTGTTCTGCTCCAGAACTCAGCTGGACCAAGAACCTTCAGCTCCCAGAGGGCAAGAGGAAATGTTTCTGGATCATTAACAGTTTCAAACATTTAGCTTTACTTTAAGATACAAACCAATGATATAACTGTCCTGAAACATTGGATTGGACCAATCAGATTATTCTGTCGATTTCACGTTTGTTTAGTTTTTCAGGGAAATTTACCTTTTTTTCATCAGATTTCATGGTTTAAACAAAATGCAGACAACTCAGAAGGTACAGGTTCTTAGACCAACTGTAGAGCAACAAGAACATAACTGGGAAGAAAACCAAAGTGATGGAAGTTTTCATGTTTAATCCACCAAGGTGAGATGAGAAGAAGAGTCTCAGACTGGGTGTCCACCAGGACCTAAACTAATCTGAACGTGTGTCATAAAGCTGATGAGAAAATTAAAAAATAACCTGGAAACGTTACACTAACAACTGTGCATTTTACAGTTATGTATTTGTGTATTTTTCAGTTATGGAAGTGTTTCACTAACCTACATGTAAAGAGTTATTTGTTAAAAATGAATCCTTTAAAATTGCTTTATGAACTTGTGTTCCTTGTTTTCCCTCGTTTGGATTATTTGCAGACAGACTGAAACGTTGCTGCCTTTAACTGTGAGACTTGGCTTCTGGACAGAGCGAATGTCTCCTCCTGGTGGAGACCCTCAGCCTGATGTTTGCAGGTGTTTTACTCACTGTGGCTTTTGTTCATCACATCATCGTTGGTGTCCTGAGTCAGCAGAAGGACAAACACAAAAACAACCAGAGAAACACAACGTTACTGAGATCCAGCGGCAGACGGAGAGAGCAGAGGGAGCACAGTCGGTTGGCAGGGCAGCCATTTTGGCTCCAAACAGGACGAGGAAGGAGAACCTTCCTGTAGCAGTTTTGGTTCGGTTTTAGTCTCTAATTGAATCGGAGCCGTCATTGGAGCCCAGCTCCATTGCCATGACGACCGCTGTGCCTCACGCCACCGCCAGCTGATCTCTCTTCCTGCCGCTGACCAATCGTGGTCGGTACTTACGGTCGGCGTCGCTGGTCTCCTGCTCGCTTGGCTCTTTGCTCTTGTAGAAAGGAAACTTTCGGGTAAAGAGGTTCTTTTTACGCTTGTCATTGACGGACTGCTGAGGAGGAGGAGGGTGATAGAGGAAGAAGAAGAGGGGCAGATGAAGGGTTCTGATGCTGGATCGGGCAGAACGACAGGATGTGACTCATTTCATGGACGCCGACGTTAAACAGCAGGGAGAGCTAGTGGTTAGGTCAAAGGTCAAACACCTGGATCACATCTGGACCCTAGAATCTGATGTTCTGTTCTGACCCGGCTCTGGGCGGCAGCGGTGCAGCTGTCAGAATCTCTGAGGCCATTTTTGTCCTGACTGTCAGTGAAGGCAGCACAGCGGGGGGGTGGGGGGGGGGACATGCTGTAGACGTGCAGGCAGGGAAGCTGAGCGCAGACGGAGGGCAGCTGTGGATCGGGTCGCACTGAACCAGGACCCGCCTCAGAGGGCCCAGTAAGGCTGGATCCAGGCCTGAGGTTCTGGTTCCAGAACAAAGCGAGGTTTATACGGTCTCTGCCGCTTAAATTCATTTTCATGGGATTAGAAACTCTGCCCCCTCCTCCACCTGTTGCTGTCTGCGTGTCTCTGTTGCATTTGGACCTTTGATGTTAGATCAGGTCTGAATGTCTAAAACTTTTATCCCTTAAAACAAACAATAAACATGTAGTGAAGGAAATAACATCAATAACTGTCATGGAAACGATGTCACCTCGCTGAGGGGGAGGAGCCTGAGCATAGGTGGGAGGTGGAGCGATGCCGGCTAGAAATAGTCGGGCTCTCCTCCACAAAGAATGAAAAGGGTAGTTTGTCTCCTTCAGGTGGGAGCGGAGCTCCTGCCTCCAGTGGAGGAGTTCCAGTATCTGGGGATCCTGTTCATCAGTGAGGGGAGATTGATGGACGGATCGGCGCTGCCTCCATGATGCAGTCGCTGCTTCGGTCTGTCGTGGTGAAGAGAGCTGAGCGAGAAGGCAAAGCTCTGACTCACCGCTCGCTCTACGTTCTACCCTCAGCTATGGTCATGAAATCTGGACCCAAAGAACCAGATCCTGGATACAAGCGGCTGAAATGAGCTTCATCAGGGAGGCTGGGCTCTGCCTTAGAGAGAGGGGGAGGAGCTCGGTCATCAGGGAGAGGCTGGGAGTAGAGCCGCTGCTCCTCCACATAAAAAGAAGTACGCGGAGGAGTCTCGTCTCAGATATTTTGGACGCCTCCCTCGGGAGGTGTTCCAGGCACGTCCCACCGGAAGGACACCCAGGGGACAACCCAGGACACGCTGGAGGGACTGTGTCTCTCGGCTGGCCTGGGAGCACGTTGGGCTCCCCAGCAGAGCTGGAGGAGGGGTCTGAGGAGAGGGAGGTCTGGGGCCCGGTCCCGGATGAAGCGGGAGACGAGGAGTACGAGATTCTGACGGTTTATGATCTGTTGTTGGGGCTTCTTGTTTATGCTTGTGTGGGTCTGATCGGTTTTTGTAGTTTGCATTTGGATGTTTAGATTTGATTGGTGTAAATCTAAACATTATATTAACAAAATGTTCACGTTATGATGCACCTTTATTCAGTACATATGGTGCAGCCTCACTATCAATCAATATGCAGACAATGAAATAAAACTATATTATGAACTGATCCTTAATTACGTTTTTAAAAGGGGATTTTTGTAGAGGAGCTTAGTAGGAATCCTGCAGCCAATCATAACCCAGGATCTCCACAGAGCGTTCAACTCTCCAAACTATCAACACTAATATCCTGGTTGCTTAGTGACAATCCTGTTAAGATGATCAAGTTAGACACAAATTCATTCAAAAACAAAGTGATAAAACAGAAGATTGTCTAAAATCTTCGCAAATAACTAAAACATATTTTGTCCACCAGAGGGCGGTGTTGCCTGTAGATAGTAATACAGAAAAACTAGAAGGAATTCACTTCAAATATATTTATATTTTTTACACCTAATTATCATTGGTTTATTATTATGTTTTATCCCAAGTTTTCCTTTTAGATTCAGTAATAAATATTTCATCAGTTCATCTACGGCGGCACAAAGAAAACTGATGCTTCTGGTTTATATTCAGTGACCAGCAGGGGGCGACTGGAGCAGGCGGAGGAAGGAGGCAAGCTGTCAGACAGTGTTTCTCTCTCAGGGGGTCAAAGGTCATGCATGTTCTGTAGGCGACGCGTGTTAAAGCAGCAGACGGCCTGAAGAAGGCGCTGATGCTGGTGGACATGCGGTTACCGGGGCAACGGCTGTCAACATTAGTCATTAGTAGGTGGAGAGATCAGGTGGCAGCAGCATCAACTCTTTAATTCACACATCATGCAGCAGATTAAAAACATCTGGAAGATTCTTCATCTGATGAGATTCAGACTGAAACCATGAAGGCGTCAGACTCACCCCCCGATCTCTGGACTTGGAGTTGAACTTCACCGTCTTTAATCTCGCTCGCTCCTTCTTCTCCACTCTGGAGAAAAACAGAGAAGTAGATGAGAAGAAGCCCGTCCGCTGAGGGTTCTGGATCCATGGTGGTCCATCGGGATCTCAGCCTGACCAGCGGATGTCCAGCAGGTTCCGATGATGCCATCTGATCCCAGATCAGCTGGGTTCTGTGGACTCACCGTCTCTTGCTGGGAATCACCCCCACCTCCTCCAGCTCCCCCTCAGGCGTCAGATGTCGGGCCTGCCACCACTCGTCATCGGAGGCGTTCACCACGTGGAGGATGTCACCAAACTTAAAGTTCAGGCCCTGGCTGGGCAGACCCGAGTCCCTGGTCTTGTCGTAGTCGAACAGAGCTCTGAGGGACAGAGCATCGGTGAATCAAACGGCTTCAGCCACTCCTCTCCTCAGCTGCTCCGCAGCCTCCGCTCACCTGACGTAGAGGGACCTCTTCTGACTGGTCCGCAGGGAGCCGGAGCCCGAGCTGATGCTGCTGTTCATCATCTGCTCCCTCAGGTCGTGGATCTTGGCCTCGAAGCGGCTGTACTCTGAGCACAGACACAACGCTGGTCAGCCACCGGGCGGTTCTGACCCGATCAGAACACAGAGCTCAGCCTCTCACCCTCTGGCCTGTAGTGGGCCACGATGGTCACCGTCTGCCCGGCGTTCTTCAGGGCGGCGGCGGCCTGTTCGTGCGTGGCGTTCCGTAGGTCCACCCCGTTCACCTGGAAGGAGGAACATCGTGTTTACTGGACCAATCAGAATCTGAGGGCTGGCGATGCGTCCTGATGGAGAACACCTACAGACACCAGCCTGTCTCCCTTCCGCAGCTCCCCGCTCAGGTCCGCCGGGCCTCCGGCGAGGATGAAGGAGATGAAGATTCCCTCGCCGTCCTCCCCGCCCACGATGTTGAAGCCCAGACCCGTTGCTCCTCGGTGAAGCACCACCTTCCTCGGCTCCCTGAAGGAACAAAGAGCCACCGGTCAACCGGGGTCAGAGGGAGGAAGTGGTCGTCTATCTCTGACAGAGTCATTAACAGCAAAATAAAACATTAATCTGAGGATTTTCCTGAAAGTGAAGCATTATGATGAGGATCATTTGAAACTAATAACACTTTAAAAAATACACGATGAAGATAAAGAGGAAATCAAGACAAAATAAAGCAGAAATAAAACCAGCTTCATTTTTCCATGAAGAACAATAATCATTGCTGTTTAAAAAATAACTTCAACATTTTAAATGTTTATTTCCTTCTGACTGTAACCAGTGATGAGCCTTTAAATCCAAACTGGACCAGTTTGGACTGAAAACAATCAAATTTATATTAAAGCTTCCAGATCAACTGCAGTTCTGTTAACAGTCTGATTAAAGCCATGAAAGCTTTTATGTTTTCTTTGAAGTTTACTTGCAAACAAAGTGTGTTTTAATCTGAGAGCTTTTAAACTTCCATGATAACCGAACAAGCGACCTTTTGCCAATAAATGCTGTTCTTTTCTAGTTTAGAGACGATCAGCATCTTTTCCACGACATCCAGATGATTCTGCTGCTTTAATAAACAGCAGCTGCTCCTAACATCAGTCTGTCAGCAGCTGATCATCGATTCAACAAAATGAAACATCCGGTTTGCGTTTCAGGCTCTTAGTTCCAGTGATCTCATTGGTTCTGATCCGACCAGAGGGGCGGGTCTTCCTCCAGGCTGATGAGCAAAGTCTCATCAGTGGATCCAGGATTAAATGATCAGAAGGTCAGCATCCTCACCGTGAGACGTCATCTTCTCCCAGCATGCTCTTCGGCGTCGGCGAGTAGCGTCCCGTTGGTGCCGGTGGGGGGAGGGTCTGACCCAGGAAGTTGGGGGGGCTGATATGGTTCTCCATGTGCTGCGTGAAGGCTGGAACCGAACAGAGAGAAGAGCAGCTAACAAGGCTGCATTCATCAGGGTTCCTACAGGTTCCCAGGAGGTGAATTTAAAACCTTTTAAAGACCAGTTAGAATAAGATTTAATGAGAAAATATTAACTGAACTTCAGTTTCAGAGAACAAACAACAAACAAACAAAGGACAATTCAATTGTTGATTTCTCTGTTCTTCCTTCGTAACAATCTGCAGAAACTCAATCAGCTGTAAGGAGATAAATACATATGAATAATTCCATGATTTCAGTGACTTAGAGGTGGAAAAATGGCTCCAAACTCTTTATTTTACAAACATAACTTCCTATAGATTTCTATTCTGTTGCGGCATTTAAGTCAGAAACATCCTGACTACTGCAGCCGCTCCACGCTGGTTTACTTCAGCAGCAGCAGTAAGATGCTGCGGCTGTGTTGCAGGCTTCAGGTTTTTGTTGGCGGTTGAACCGCAGCAGAACCAGCTGCTGACTCTGTTCACTCACAGTTGGTGAGGTCTGGCGGGGCGAAGCTGTCGCTCATGAAGACACTGTTGGGTTTTGCCACTTTCAAGTAGACCACATCAGGAGTGTTTTTCAAGGCAGTGACGGCGTGTTCGTGGGTCACCTCCTCCAGGCAGGCGCTGTTCACCTGGAGGCAGACAGACACACAGGAGAGGCTCAGCGTCGGCCCGCCGTCAGGCGGATCGGGGGGGGGATTGACTCACAGCCAGCAGTTTGTCTCCAATCTGCAGCCTCCCGTCCTTCTGAGCGGCGCCGCCTTCGATGATCTTGGTGACGTAGATGCTGTTGTCTCCTGGGATGTGCTGATTCCCGACGCCTCCCGCTATGCTGAAGCCCAAACCTTTGGGTCCTTTCACCAGCTTGATCTCCATCACCTTCTCTGAGACGGGTTTCCTCCTGCGGATGTAGAGTCGGACCAGAGAGCCCGCCTCCTTCAGCGCCTCCACGGCCCGGCTGTGGGTCACGTCCCGGACGTCCACCTCGTTTACCCTCAGGATGACGTCGTTCACCCTGAAACCCAACACAGACAACCTGAGGAAGAGCTGCTCCTCTTCATCATCAGCAGCAGCGGATCAGATGAGGCCGAGTCTCTGCTGCATTTCATCCTGCATTTTTTAAAGTTAATTCTAGCTCAGATATTTCACGTAGGCCTCCCTAACGTCGGTCATTTAACCACTGAGGCTTTTCCCACATTAGCAGGCTACTATTAGCATGCTAGGTTTGGCTAATTTCACAGCATCATAAAGGTTTAATTGATCCTGTTTTCCTGCTAATGTTTGGACTATATTTTCTCGGGTTTGTCTCACAGTAAAATAGGTTTCATGAAAAGAAAAAGTTCAGAATAATTTTGAGACATTTAATGATTAACAAGTTTCATTTCATTTTAAAGAACAAGTTAAAAATTATTATCTGGTCTTTACTGGTCTTTACTGTAAAGGCTCAGTGGATGGTCCCAGTGCATTGTGGGTAACGAGGCTGGAGAACTAAGAACATTTCTCAGCAGTTGGTGTCAACATCTCACCAAAACCTCGGAGAGCTACGGCTTCCATTGGAAAAACCACAGCGCTAGCCTGTAAGCTAGCTTTAGAAAACTGTAATAAAAGAGGCAGAAGCTTGAACCTTTTCTTGAACAAACCAGTTTGGTTCGTTGGTAATTTAACATTAACAGCTAACAGAATATCAGTACAGATACGACAAGATTAGAACATGTGCTATCTAGTAATCAAATGCTACCTTGCTAACAGTAGCATGCTAGCTTTTTTATCTTTAACTCGGCTTGGATCTTTGAAATTTTCACTTAACAGTAAAAATATATTATCAATCATAATCTTTATGCTAATTTTCTTGTTTCTCGTAGCAACATTTCTATGCTAATGCTAGAACATTCTTCATGTATTTATTTCCGGAGTTTCAAACCAACTAAAACTCTTGAAACCCTCGAAGCGAACATTTGACTGAAAGCTTGAACGATATCTGGTTGGATCCTTGGATCAAATCTTCTGCTCTTCTCAACAAAAGTTTGACTGAGGTTTAAACTTTTGAGATTAAAATTAAAACAAGGACCATATATATTTATGTTTACAGCTCATCCTGTCCTCACCTGAGGCGTCCATCCTGAGCTGCAGCTCCTCCAGGAATGACTTTGGTGATGAAGATGCTGGGGTCTTCGCCGATGTGGGGGTTATCTGTACCTCCTGCGATGCTGAAGCCCAGCCCAGAGTTTCCCTGGATCATAACAGCCATGATGAGCGGAAGGAGGAACATTTCATTTGACAGTTTCTGACGATAAATAAAGCTTCAGATTTCTGCTGCCATTAAACAACAAGATCTCCTGAATGAAACCAGGCTTTATTCCACACCAGCAGTGTTTAAGGTTTTCCTGCAGAGCTCAGAATAACTAACGGATGCTGTTCAATGTGCTCTCTGCTCCTGCACAGTAGATCAGACATCTGACAGAAGACAAACCTTGTTCTGCTTCCAGGCTTTAGTTTTCACTAAATATGAGTATTAAGGAATCTTGTGTGACATAGATTGTGTTAAAGGCGAGGAAAGCTTTAGAGTTAAACCAGCAGAAGGAACACCAGATGCAGCTTCAGTCTGATCTGAAGGCTCCTCTGGGGATATCTTCCTCAAAAGCAGCACAGCTGACAAGGATTTTATGTCTGTGAAGCCAGATTACAGAGGATCAACAGAAAGATGCTTGAGTCCAGCAGGTTGGTTAAGTCAGAGGTTTACTGATGGAGCTCAGAGGGATGAATGAGACACTAGGAAACGACCAGATGAAGGCCTGAATCAGCTCCTTACCCTCTCCAGCGTGATCTCCTCGTACTCATATTCAGCCTCCGTCCCGTTCACCTGCAGAGATAATCGATTATCAGCAGCGGATCATGGAGGAGGAGACCGGGCTGAAACGGGTCAGAACATGTCAACACTTTAGACGTCACATTATTTACAGCTACTTTCACCTTTAAATGACACTTGGCAAACACTGAATATTAACCGCCTTTAAAACTGAAGAAAAATTAAAAATAAAACACAGAAGAGCATTTTTCTCTGCAAAGATTTTCAATCAACCTTGATCTTAAATCAAACACCAAACCTCCATAATACGTTTAACATCTCCAGGTTTTAGGATATTCTTTTAGGCTTATATCAGTTTTTCTCTGCTCGCTTCAGTTCAGCAATGAAACCTGAAAACAAGGCGTCTAATAAAAGCAGTTGAGACAATTTAATGATATAATATAAAAGCTAAATTCTTCTTGATTTGATTGAAAGTGTGTTTCTTTCTCAGGAAAAGCCATGAAAGTCAAAGACCTGAAGCCGTTTCAGAAACGAGTTTCATCAGCTTTGATGAGACTAAACCACTTCCTGCAACTGGGAAGAAACAGAAGCTTTATGAGTTCGGAAGCACAGTATTGGAGGTATGGTGATATGGGCCGACTTTCTGGGAGCAGGACCTGGGCGTCCTGGACTCACTGAAGTTAAGGTGTCAACTGATAGAGTCCGACTCTTTTACATCGTTTTCTACACGTCTTTAAACCAGACATTCTAAACCCAGTTCCAGTAAAAAGAACATGATAGAAGTCAAAGAATAAATATATTTAGCAGCTAAGGTTTAGCATTGACAGCTAGCATTAGCACCCGTGTGTAAAACATCACCATCGCAGAACATTTCTTTCAGTAAGTTAAGAAATGAATCAGAATGATGGCTTCTGAACGGGACGATTAGCTTTAGCAAACATGCTAATGACATTTATCACAGTTCAACTGATCTGCAGCAGCTTCCAGTTCTCAATAAATAGTAAAAACTTCTACTGCAGTTTGTGGAGATTTTTCTCCTGGGTTTGGATATTTTTACAAAGTAGCAAACGTTGCTATTAGACTTAGCATGCTACATCTAGCATTAGCATGTACTGTTTAGCCAGGCCAGAGTACAGAGTAGAATACATTTTATTTTTCACTTCAAATAATTACAAAGCTCCGTTTCTAGTAGACTTCAGTGCTTTGAAAAAGCCAAAAATACATTTATAAACACTAGAGTTAGCAGGCTAGCTTGAGGGCTAGCATACGTGATCGGACCCGCATAAAATAATCACTCCAAGCCGACTAAGCTTCAAACAGGCCTCTGGTCTGAATGACGACAGGATGAGAGCAAAGGACGAATTCAATTCATCAACATTTTTAGTCCCAACCAGCCAGAAACATCAGAACATTCACCGACCGAACTGCTTTCAATGACCTCAATCATTTTGTTTTGAACTTTCAGTGAATTAAATGTTTGCTAACAAACACCGCCAGCTGTTCCAACGCCCTCATTACAAATCAGAGGGCCGCACTGCATTATGGTCCGTGGTGATGAACATGTCGTCCAAGGAGATGGAAGGTGAACTCACGTATGGAGGCGTGTCCAGGCTGTCCGTGTTGACCACCACAGGCGGAGGGTTGGCCTGAGGAGAGAACAAACATGGCAGCGTCAGAGGAGACCCCACCAACCGTCCTCCCAGTAAACCCCCACCAACATCCACCCAGACACCCTGAGCTCCGCCCTGCTAACTCCCAGCAGACGTACGCGGTGGCTTTTCACGCTGCAGAGGATGCAGTTCTGAAGCATGAAGACAGGGATCAAACCGCGGCGACGCTGCGAGACGGTATGAGCGGCTCCTTCCTCAAACTACAGCTGATGGCGCCGCAGCAGATGGGCTCTGAAGCTCTGAACGCATCTCTGCAGCAGTTAGCGTCCCTAATCTGCTCAGTCCATCAGAGCCGCAGCTGGACGGCAGACTGAGCTAAACTATGAGACCAGCAGCCAGATAAGCTGAGAGATCACTGAACGGACGGACGGATGATGGACGGATGATGGGTGGGGGATGGTGGGTGGAGCACAGAGAGATAAAAGGACAGAGAAGGGAAATAAAAAGCAAAATAAAACCTGTGACGTCGGAGGGATGACGGCGGTCTCGGCTGGGATTGGTGCGATGGGGATCACAGGGATTATAGGAGAGGAGGGCGGGGCCTCTGCCTGCTGGACAATAGCATGGTGAGGGTCAAAGGTCAGACAAACAGATGAGCAGCAGGAGGATGATCATGGGGGGGTGAAACCCCTCCCCATTAGTCTATTGGGGGCGGGGGGGTGGAGGTCCTTACTAAACGCTCACAAGGTCAAAGGTTAATCCTAAAGCAGAAACCTCAGAAACTGGACCAGAACCAGAAAGCCTCGTCTGCGGTTCTGGTGCCGCTGTGGTTCTGTTCACGTTTAACCAGAGAGGAAGTGAACAGACCAGAAAGATCAGAACCTGGTTCTGTAAACAGGATCCAACAGAACCTTCAACATGTTGAAGGTTCTGTTGGATCTACTGGACCGGCTGCAGGAAGATGTTATTTCTATAAAAAGCCTGAGAGACCAGAACCAGAACCTGACTGGAACCAAACCCGACCAGAACCTCTATCAGATCCGTTACACAACAGAACCAACTTCATGCAGCTGCAGAACCTCATGGAAAACCAGCGGCGCTAAATTTAGGCCAGAACATCGACGGCATTGATCCGACAGCCCTACTTCTGGATCGCTGCCGACAGCACAGCACGATGACAGAGATGGCGGTTCTGTCAGAACCGACCCACACACGGGTGGCAGCGAACGCTCCCGGAGCCCGCCAGAACCGGACCACCAATGATCTGTTAGTACCAGGGCCGTTCACAGGGTTCTGTACACACTGAGGAGCAGAACCTATCAGAACCAGCTTTAGAAGGGAGAGGAAACGGGCTGCAGCGGGTCAGAACTCAACCCAAATGACCGGATGAGTTCAGTCCAATCTGCAGCAGAACCGAACCCTGGAGCACAGCTGCTGGTCTCTGTTCTGACCCGTACCAAACAGAACGAGGTTTGGTCGGTAAGAGATCCGGTCTGGTCCGGTCCGGCCGGGTCAGTACCTTACTGAACCAGGCGGCGTCCTTCCTGCTGCTGACCACCTTGGCCGTGCTCTTGGCGGGGCTCTTCTTCACGCTGTCCCGCAGGTTGAGGAAGCGGCTGCGCGCTCTGAAGGACGCCGGGAACGAGGCCGGTAAGGTCCGGACCGGCAGCCGGTTCTGCTGCTGGTGCCGGAGCAGCTCCATGGCGTGCTGGCGCTGCAGCGGGTGCAGCAGGGCGATGGACTCCTGCAGGCCGGCCCTGGAGGGGAAGCCCGGCTGACGTGTGGTCATCGTCCGACCGACAGGATGAATAATTAACGCGGGCCGGTTCCTTCGGACCCGGATCGTTTGATCCCTGCAGAGCAGCAGAACCTCTCAGTGTCACAGAATCGGACCTCCTCGTCGCTCTGAGGCCAATTAATCAGGCTGCACATGTCAGCAGCGGGGGGGCCCGGACGGTTCTGTTGGCTGCATGAATAATCGATGCGACCCCCTGCATGACGCAGGCGGGGCTGAGCCGTCACTCCCCGCACCACCGGTTCTGGTTCTATTCAACATGCTGCCTGTGGAACCCGTCCTCCTCGCTCCAACGGATCCTCACTATTCAGAGCATTTAATCCAGAACCAGGATCAAACCAGAGCAGGAAAACCCGGAGTCCCTGAACGCCTCGTCTGTCTATGGAGCCAAACCGGGTCGACCCGGATTAAATGTTTGCAATCCTCAGATTAAAGATGCTGCTGCTGTGGCGCCACCTGCAGGCCGCCCTCATACCTGCAGCTGTTCTGGACCCACCGGTGCTGGTTCTGATCCATCTGCCTCAGGCTGCAGCTGAATGGTACCACAGAACCAGAACCTAACAGAGGGAGTTTGTTCTGCATTCTGCCATCAGAACCGCAGGAGGCACAGATTCTGACCCGGTTAAAAAACCTGCTCACAGGTCAGAACCGGAGCAGAACCAACCAGTGTCCGGTTCTGCAGATCAGAACCAGAGGTCCAAACTCCACAGATTAAAAACAGAGACACGAGGAGAGGATCTGGTTCTGACCCAAACCTTTGTTTACTGAGCCCAACAGAGTGCTGATCCATACTGGACCTTGGGGCGACCGGGTCGGGATGTTCACAAACACCGACCCGTTTCAAACAGTAGAACTTCTACTGGGTCTCAGAACAATAACAGGAAAGGTCCAATTACACCCAGTCCTTCCAGAACTTCTGAGGGGAACCTTTAAAGGTCCAATGGTTCTTCTAATGGATCCACTAGGAACCGGATCTGCCCGCAGTTCTGACCCCGTGCTGCTGAGGTCAAACCGGACTCTTCGGCTTTGGAAACGAATCCGGTTCAGATCAAACGTCTCCTCGACCCGAACGCTGAGGTAAACAGAACCGACCACAGACCCGGCGGTTCTGGTTCTGTGGCCCGCGGGTCGTCCAGGTGGTTCCCTCTGGGAACCGAGGTTCTGCACACGGCTGGATGCCGTGTTCTGCTGGTCATGCATGTTAACACGCGTGTTGGAGGCGGTTGCTAGGCAACGGCAGCAAAGATGTGCGTCTCGTTCCCATCAGAACACGATGCAGGCGGACCCGACCCGCTTCCTGCTGCACCGCGGTCGGACCGGGCCGCTCTCGGCCGCCACATGACGCAGCAGCTCCGGCGCTCATGGTGGGGGGGGGGGACCTACCAGCAGACGGCGGTGGAGCCGCTTGGTTCTCCTCAGGGTGCCCATGATGCGGCGCCCCATCTTCTTAGCGTACCACACCGAGTTCAGCATGCTGCCGCTGCGGCTCCTGCTGCAGGCTGTGGGGGGGCAGAGGTGGTGCTGGCTGGGGAGCAGACGACGGGAGGGGGGGGCTTCACTCCGCCTCACGCCCCCCCTCCTCCTTCCTTCACAGACACAAACAGGGAGGCTGTGGAGCAGCCGCAGGCGGCGGCCAGACGCCGCCGCAGCTTCAGGAGCAGCGGAGACGCAGCGGTGCCCCCCCCCCACCGCCCCCCCGTCAACGATGGAGGCTCTGCAGCCTCCGTCAGTCTGAGAGGAAGCGCAACAACAGACTGCAGGGCTGACGGAGGACGTGCACACAGTGTTCCTCCTCTGATCCCTCTGCAGTCTGACAACATCACGCACCTCCTCCTCCTCCTCCTCCTCCTCGCTGTCAGCTCAGAGTGAGGCGGGATCAGCTGACCTTTGTCCCACTTCAGTCCTTCTCCAAAGAAAGAAGGAAGGAAACAGGTCGACGGGGAAATCAGGAAAACCGCTGAGTAATCGCTATGTGAGGATCAGCCGTCACCACGGCGACCAGAACCGGCCGCTGCTGCCCACCTCCGTTAGCAACCGCTTTATTACTGATGCATGAATAAAGTTTATGTTCTGAAGGAAACATCTGAACGAGGAAGTTTCTGATCAACAGACACACGAGGCTCCGCCTCCTGAGGGATTGCTGTCGAGTCAACGATTCGATGCAATCAGCTGGTTTTCCTTAGATAGAAAACTTTGAACTAATCTGTGTGATTTGAATGAACTGTCTTTGTGAAGAACCTTGAGATGACATGTTGTGATTCGGCGCTATAGAAACTGAATTGATCGGTGGCGTTCAACGACGATAACGAACATTTGGACATAATCCCAGGTAGAGATCAACGCAGGCAGGTTTCTTCATGTCGACGTCGTCACCAATTATCCTGACATCAGGTCAACCGATCCGTTTTAGGGATGATACGGTTTTTCCTTCCTCATTTCCAATGACCTCAGCTTAAACAAAAACAAACATTTATTAAGTAGAACGTCACCGAGCGCAGACCTCCAACCAGCAGCACCTGGACCTTTAGCTGAAACCTGAAAACCAGCTGGATTCACCAAAAAACTGGAAAAAAAAAACAAACCAGATCCTTAAAATCTGTCCATAAGAATCCTGCAACAAATCAACAAACCACGATGTTTCTTTATAGCCCTGATAGACACAGTGTGTCTGCAGCCTCTGGTGCATGTTCTGCTTCTGACTTTCATTCGCTCTGCTGCTTCTTTGCTCAGCAGATCGAGACTTTAAGCGACACGTGGCTCCTTCTGTTTGTCTTTTTATATTTTTGTCTTCAGTATTTTTCTTCTGGACTTTTTTGAGTCCGATGCAGAAGCTGCCAATAGTCTCTGCTGCCACCCTCTGGTTTAGGGGGGAACTGCTTGTTCCGCCTATAAATGTTAAAGAACCCTTTAAAAACTTCCTTCATCAGGATTAGAATCTGGATCAACATTTTCCAGATTGTTCCTTAGCATGAGATGCACCTCTGGTAAAAACGTCGTTAAAATTTGTTCATTATAGCTTAGATATTAGATTAAAAGGATTCTTCAAACCTACTCTGATAGCAGAGAACTGGGGACTGAGCCGTCAGAAAGTCCAACTTGCTGTGAGCCGTTTAACTCTGATGGTTCCGATGGATAACGAGCGTTTGTCATTTTCATTTATCAGATTTTGACAGAAGCCTAACCAGGAAGCCCTCTGTTCCCTGAACACACCGCGTGTTGAACACAAGTCAAACGGATTTCATTTTCACTCACAGGGAACCTTGTATTCTGATTTCTATACGAGGTTGAAAACACAGAAAACTCACAGGAAACGGAGCCTAATCAGGATCTTATGCAGAAGACATCCAGCTTTGGCCGCAGCGCATAAATTAGTTAGTACTGAACAGCAGCAGTGCTGTAACTAACTTAGATTAAATATTGTTGAAGTTTAAGTCCTGTCAGAGTCATTTATAGGCTTAGAGAACAGAGGAAAACACCGAGGCCTAAGAACCTCACAGAGGCATCATTTGAAGTAGAGCTGAAAGACTTGAACGAACATCAAAATGGGGACATTTTATTCAGTTTGATTCCAGGGTTTCATTGTTTTCATGACCTCAGCTTGTTGATCCAGAGTCCATCACTGCAGGACTTTGCTGCTGTGGAGAAATCTTTCTATTCTCATGCTTGCATCTGATCACCAGTCTAACTCTCTTCTTCAGGCAGCGAACCCACATGAAGCAAGCCAGCGCCACCTAAAGGTCTGAGTGAATGTGACCCAAACTGAGCTCTAGGATTTGAACTTGTAAACACATTAAAGGCCTCCTCAGAAACACACTTAGTTTTTTTTATTTTCTCATTTTAATAACTACAGTATTTTTTTTGTACATTTCTCTCCTCAGGTTCTTATTTGTTTCTGTTTTGCGTTTTTAACCGCTGCATCATCATTTTGCTGCTGGGATCCTTGGATCTCTGCAAACAGAAACACAGCAGCGACAGCCTCTTATGTCCAACCGGGTTTCAACCTTTAATCTGATCCTTTTTTATTTACATGCTTGATGGAAACACACTGAGGAGGATCTCCTGCCTGTAATATGAGCTTAATGTTTGAGGTATTTTATCTCCAGATAAACGGATAAAAGCCAAACTTCAGTCAGTAACGGAACATCCTGACTGGACCAGGAGAAGCTCCCCAACCATCTGGAACCAGTTCAGTCCAGGTGGACCTGAAGGAATCACCCGGGACCCTCGGTCGCCATGAATGCCCCTGAAGGTCCATCAAGGCTCGACCAGATGTTCCTCTGTGGGTGAGGATGAGGAGGACGAAGGAGGCAATAACCCAGAACCTTTGTCTTGGAGCTAAAGCAGTAAATCCTCCTGGAGGCCTTCACTGCTGCCCCCCCCCCATTAACCCGCTCCTCCTCCATTTTCCTGCCGTCGGGATCCTTCCTGCCGACATTCATCCCCTGCGTTGCCATGGAGCTGCAGAGCGAAGCGCAGAGACGGCTGATAGGAGCAGAGCGTCCTCCGGCGCTCAGCGTTACGGCAGCGGAGATAACCGCTGCTGACGTCAGGAAACGCATCGCTGGACATGAAACCAGCAGGAAGCAATGAGAGGATGAGGAGCAGCGATGAAGGACCCATCAGATGGTTCCTTCACTGCAGGACCAAGGTGAGGATCCACCATCCTGTCAGCTTCACCGCTATCGGTTCTGGATGAAGAGCTCAGGTGATTCTTCCAGATCAGGAAGAAACTCCTGACGCCAGATTTAACCAAGAACTTAGAAAAAACAAAGACATTTATTTCTTTAGATTAAAGCTTATTAAGGATTCTAGAGACTTTCCATTAAGTTCTGATCAGGTTTGACCCGTCAGTAAACTGTAGGTTCTGTTCAGTTCAACTCTAATGACAAACAGAACCAAACAATGATGTGAAGCAGGTGTGGATAAAAACACGGGTTCTGTGTTCTGAGTGGGTAGAAACATGCAGGATTCAATCAGAACCTCGGTTCCGTTTCAGGTCAAGTGATTCTTTAATGACCCCTGCTGGTCATCAGTCTGTTTACCGTATCCCATAATGCCACTGAATCCTGGCTACAGGAGGGTGTTTGGATCAAGTTAAACCCGGTACCGCTGTCGGATCATGGTCCCGTCCAGAACCGTTCTGAGCTCCTCTGGTTGTTCTGGTCCACATCTCAGGGGCTGACGGTATCGCTAACGGTCAGCCTGACCCTGCGCCTCCTGCTCCAGAGGACTTCTGGGTAAACTGGTGGAGGCTCTGCTTCCTACCGCAGAGAGACCAAGGAGGCGGAGCCAGGGAGCAAGGAACCTCCGATGAAGGCTATCGTCATCATCATCATCATCATCACAGGAGGAGGTGCAGCTGCTCCACAGCCACCCCCCCCACATGGGTTTAAAATGTCCGAGGAAGATGTGAGGAGGGTCTTCCAGCCTCATAGGGCCAGCGAGGCTCTGGGAGCTGAAGACGTCCCCCCCCCCTCCTCCTGCTGAGGAGGACATTACTCCTTCGGTAGCAGTGACCCTCATCAGCATCCAGAGAAGCTCAACCACCTCTCAGAACCAGCCTCCACCCGTCACCACCAACACTGGAATCCCTCCGGGTGAGTCTCCTTCCACCAGCCCAGAACCACTCAGACGGTCCTCAGCCGTCTCTCTGAACAACATTAATTCCAACATGTCTTCCCTGATTTAAAAATCATAAAACATTTTTTTAGCTTTTTATAAATTCCTACTGAGATCATCATCATTTAGAGACGGACGTCCTGAAAATAACCAAGCAGCAGCAGCAGACTGGAAACAATACAAACAGCTTCACTCTATAATCATTCACACAAATAAAAGTCAGTTAAAAAATGACAATTACTTATATTAGAGGACTTTTTAAATGTTTGTGAATTTTAAAATTTCACACTAAACCAAACAGTTGAATCAGGTTCTGAATCCATTTCAGTTTTATGTGTTTCCTGACATAATTTGTCCTGCGTATCATTCAGGGACGGCATCAGACTGATTGTAAAAAACAAATCTCTGCTTCGTGTCTCATGGCCCCCAGGGGTCCCATCTCTTGGGGGGGGGGCTGATCTAGAGGATGTTTGAGCTGACGTTAGAATCCTTGTTTCTGAGAACGAATGAACCAAATAAAGCTGCAGCTTCCTCCCTCAGGTTGGATCAACTGGTCTGAACTGTCCCCAGGAGCGAAGGTGTCGCCCGGACTGTTGCTCCTTCTGTGAACTGAAGAAGCCTCTTGGATGACTGAGACCCTTCTCAGATACTCTGCTCTCTATTAAGACCCCATCAGCAGATCATCAACCTCCAACCAGTGGAGACACTCAATCAGTAACTCTATTGCTGTAGTAACAACCAGAACTGAAGGAGAGTCTGTTCAGAACCGTTTGTTTGGGTCTGGATCACAGTGACGTTTGGATGAAGGACCACCTGGACGGGTCTCCAGTCCATCAGGAACCACTGCATGCTAACTGCATGTAGAAAGACCTCAGGCAGGGATTTGAACCGAGGACCTTCAGGTGGTTCTGGTTCTAATCACCGCTGGACTCGTTTCTGAGGATTGAAACCAACATGTCGCTGATTCCTGGAGGAACCACTGAGCCGCTTTCTTAAAGTGGGGAGGGGGGAGTTTTGGGGGGGGTTTACCTGGATCGGGGGGTAGGGGTTGGACGAACAGGAGGGGAGGGGGCTGTCCTCTCCATGGGGGTACAGAGTGGAGGGCGTGGGGGAGGGGAGCTCCGAGTGGAAGTGTCCTAACGATGAGGAGCCGTCAAAGATGCACTCCAGAGACGCTACCTACGGGATACAGGGGGGGGGGGAGATACGGAGTCCCTCAGAGGACAAAATACAGCAGAAGGAAACAGCAGCTGAAACAGGTTCTGGAGTCATAGCCTCTGGTCCTTCTAACAGCTCGGCGGCTCTTTCCCTGTGCACAGACTCAAAGCAACCGGGTCGGTTCTGGAGAACATCCAAAACCCGCTGCAGGACTAACAGGAACCGTGTGCAAACATTTCCAGCTGATATCAGGAATGGTTTCACGTTTTCCAGTCGGTCTCACTACATTATGAGACTTTAGAGTTTTTAATCATCATTCATTTAAATGAGCAAAATCAAACAGAATGAAAACTGGAGAGTTTTTTTTATAGAAAGAGCAGAACTGGAGCAGAGAATTTACGTTTTTCATTTGTTGAAATCAAATCCATAACAGAAGGAGCAGCCTGTAAACACACTGAATTCAAGCTGCCTCTCTAACAAACAACCAGCAAGTCTCTGGTTTGGATCAGTTCTTTGTTTCTGTCTCAAGTTGAAGCAGATAAATCGCTGCTGCTCCGGGAGCCGAGCTGCAGCTGGAAGGAGTTTGTTTTTGCAATAACTGCATCTTGTTTGTTTTGTCATGAGCTGCATCTTAAAGTCCAAAAATGAAACGAAAAAAGTAGCTCTTAAAACAAACGATCGTTGAAGGATCGAGTCTACGGTCGATAGATTCACCCGATCGACCGACCTGAGTGGAGCTGAAGCTCTGAAGGAGGGAAGGAAAGGAGATCTTCCTCCATCCACTGAGGAAGGCAAACTGGATCTGGAGCCGGTTCTGATTCCAGAAGACATGGAACCAGAGGAGGTTCTTCTCAGCCTGAATTACACACTTTGATTTAATGAATTATCAGAGTTTATGATGGATAAACGGATCAGAACCGATGATTAGTTCCTATTAACTTGGACTCATCGGTGCTGAAAACGGACCAAACATTGTTGTTTCATCGCAGGCGACAAACTAACCTGAAATACTGAAACATGAAGACAACCTTCGGTTTTTAACCTTAATGACTGTTTTTATTCTGAGAGGATTTTCTTCAGCTGCAGCCAACGTGTGTCCACAGGAGGGCGCCAGAGAGGACAAACTGAGCTGCTTTGTGTCTGTGCACAGAAACACCCACAGTCACTCCCAGGAGGCCTGAGGAAGAACCTGGAGGCTGATCAGGAGGAAGAAGAGTCAGGAAGTTCAGATAAAACCACAGAAGAAGAGTGAGACGGATGGAGGAAGGACAGAGACCAGCTGACGGATGTCAGACAGACCACTGAAATATGAGGCCTGAGACGGGTCACATCATAAAAACAACAGCATGTGGCGGTTCCGGTCCGATCGGGAGCCGAGCATTGGGTCAGAACGTGGAAGGAGAACAGGTACCGGCCAGCGTTGTTTTTAGTGATGTGGTGACGTAGACGGGACCAAACACACCGAGCAGACGAGATGTTAGCACATCGACACTGCTGGAACCACAACCAGAACCAGAGAAGCTCGGATTCTGAGCCGCTCAGACAGAACAACAGTAACACGTGTGGTCATTTCAGAACAGAACCAGAACCCCACCGGGTCCATTATCTGCTTTCAGGCTTCTTCAGGGTCCCAGACGGGTGGAGTCCAACGATTACCAGAATCCAGAAGGTCTGCAGGATCACGGCCCAGACTAGGATGGTGACACCAACCAGAACTCGGTCCGATCTCCTCTAGACCAACCAGAACCAAACTAGACTCTGAGCAGAACCAACTGGGATCCGTCAGTCCCAGTACTGGTCTGTGTGAGTAAATGAAAGACATGACAGTCGCCCCCTGCTGGACGGAGTCAGAAATATCAGGCAGGTTCTTCAGAATGTTGGTCCAGTTCACGCTAGAACCCAAAGTTAGAACCTCTCAGAACCTTCAGTCGGATCAGCTGCTTTAATCCAAACTGATGTTTAAAGCTGCTGCAGCTCCTGCAGTCACCACTGGAGGGCAGCACTTCCCCATCATCCGGACCAACCGCTCAGCTGGTGGTTCTGTTCTCTGGTGTCAGAAGGAAAAAGGCTGCAAACACGGATTCAACCAAACAAACGAGGGAAACAAAACATCAACGCTGAGAGTCAATCAGCAGCAGCAAACTATGAGCAGCTGAGAGAGCAGAGCAGAACAGGCAGGTCCTCTAGAGGCGGATCAGAACCACCAGCTGTTCAAAGGACAGTCTGGGATGTAGAAACTTTCTACTAGTAAATAAAACCCAACATCCACCATGTCTTGGGATCACAGTTTAAAGTTAAAGCTTCCTTGATCCTAAAAGTTCTCACCCCAAACAAAACCTGCTGCGGTTTTCATTGATCATCGGTGGATCGGCCGTCAGGCCGCAGTACTTCTCTCCAACAGAACCACTGATCCGTTTATTTTCAGGTTTCCTGGTTCCTAAACCTTCCTAATGAAGGACTGATTGCTGTTTTCTAGCTGATCAGCCATCTTTAAACCTGGATTTGTTTATCAATAAGGTGTCTTAGTTAATGAAGCAACATCCATCAAACCATATGAAGCTGCTTTAATGAGGCGATTCTCTGATACTGTGTCTGATTCTCAAACCTTTGTGGATCATTTCTGATTAACATGAAATATTGGCTGATCGGTCAGAGCAGATCTACCTTAGATCTAGATCTACCAGAGCTGCACGGATGGGACTTCTTTCCGCGTTTATTTTGTTAAAATGTAATTATTTTTCACATGATGAAACCCTCTAACTGAACCAGGAAGTAACGACATGGATCCACCAGCTGTCAGGAACCGAGCCGCTCTGAGCAGACGGGCTCTGGACAGATTTTATAATCGCAGGTTTTCATCAGTTGCTTCAATTGTTTTTACCCCATTTTATAATTTCTGTTGCATTGCATGTATCACATATCATCATCCATCCTAATTTATGAATTTATGATGTATTAGAAATCCTCCAGGAAGGTTTCTGAGCCTAAATATGAGGAATAATAAAATTTAACTGAACAACAATTAAACTATTCAGGTTTGTTTGCTGTTTTGTTCACTATTATTATTTTATTTAAATGTTTTCATTTATACTTTCCAGATTTTGTCTTAGATGCTCTGTATGTATCTAAACTAGCTGATAGAAGAAGCAGGTTCTGCATACAGTACTGGATCAGATCAGACAGTAGAACGTTGTCCCTGCATTTTCTTGGCGTTCTTGCCAAGTTATCACTGCGTTATCACTACATGCTCACTGCATTATCACTGTGTTCTCCCTGCATTATCACTGTGTTCTTACTACGTGCTAACTGCATTATCACTGCGTTCTTACTACGTGCTAACTGCATTCTCATTGCGTTCTTACTACATGCTAACTGCATTCTCATTGCGTTCTTACTACGTGCTAACTGCATTATCACTGTGTTCTTACTACATGCTCACTGCATTATCACTGTGTTCTCACTGCATTATCATTGCGTTCTTACTACGTGCTAACTGCATTATCACTGTGTTCTTACTACATGCTCACTGCATTCTCATTGCGTTCTTACTACGTGCTAACTGCATTATCACTGTGTTCTCACTGCATTATCACTGCGTTCTTACTACGTGCTAACTGCATTCTCATTGCGTTCTTACTACGTGCTAACTGCATT
>JAUZNJ010066022.1:0-26660 GCA_034780135.1 Jordanella pulchra
CTTATCTACTTTGCCAGTATGTGACGTGTGAATTTCTCCACTGTGAGATCAATAAAACTCATCTAATCTAATCTAATATTTGTTTATTTTGGTCTGTTATTATCTTTGTTAGATTTAATGGACTATATTACTATTTTATACATATTCTTGCATTTCAGCTTCACTAAAGACATTCAGATGTCACCATGAGGCTTTTAGATTACCTGGACCTGACTTTAAGAAAGGCATTTTGTAAAGTTGAAAACATCAGGATTCATAAACCTGATTTTTTGCTTCTGTTTTTCTAAAAGAGAGACTCTATTCTACTATTTTACAATAACAACACAATGCCTTGGCTGGGTTAGATAAACAGTAACCGCCTTTTCTCTGCTCGTGTTTTCGAAAACAACCATCATTCGTGGCTGTTAACTACAGTTTTACTACATAAATAGTTTATGCTTGGGATTTTATTTATTCAGGATGAGGGGGATTCGCCTCTCCTACAAAACAGCTAGATGTGCAAACACAAACAAAACTCTCAATTCTCAACTATGGATTCATAAAAGTTCTCAGTAACTGCTTATAAACATCCAAAGATATTTAAAAAACAACTAAACAATTAACATTAATGGGGATGTTTTGTTTCATAAACTGCTTTTCCTTGTTTTAAAAAAACGACTCTTTCAAGGAGGTTGAGGTTTTGGTTGTCACACATATTAGGAGTCAAAAGAAAAAAAATAGAATCTCCAACGTGTTTAATTTTACTTGCAAACTCTTATGGAAACAGTGACATTGACGAACTAAAGCTCTGTCCACATGAAGATGTGCACCATAAATTTCTATAAGAAAAATGTGTGTCTAAAAGAGAGGACGCAGCTTTACTAAATACGCTGTAGTAGGTACGCCAGGCCCATTGATGGTACTATGGCATTACCATGGAAACGTACTAAACACTGGGAATACTTCAAAATGTCGTACAGCAACATGATGGGAGATCAGACAGAGACATGTATCCATGTCTAATGTGACCTTTACATGTGCTGGCAGCCCCGTGTTAGGCAGGTTCTCTTGAAATGAAGAATGGGAGGATGCTGCTAGTGGCCATAACAAAGCCAGTGTTAGCTTTAGCATGAACACAACCCTTGGCACGGTGGCATGTTTGTGAAAGTGAGGGGTAGGAATGGGCATTTATGATGTTTGTTATCATTATCGTGATCAATTCCTGGTCATGAAAAACAATTAATTAGAATAAGTGATGATTAAAAAAAAAAAAAAAAAAAACCCTCAAAAAAATGGTTGAATTTTTATTTTTATTTTCAATACTATTTTTCTTATTTCATGTTTTTCCTGTCCAATCATTGGCAATTTTGAAGAATATGATTAAATGCAGTTATTTTGTGTTGTTTTGTGATATAAATTCCACTTCTTTACATAACAGGTGTCCTGAAGAAGCTTGTCTTAAACTCATATTTTTTCCAAGCGTAGTTTTGTGGTCGTTGGGCTCTGACTGCTTTGGCATTCATTCACTCACAGCTATACAGGTACCTAAGAACGACTTGAAAGAATTAACGAAGAGTCTTTTTAGCTCTAATTTTACGGTTATCACAACAGTACCACAAAATATCGCGATTAAGATTTATAGGCCACATCGTCCGGCCCCAGCAAGGGACATGTGGGTCACAGTGAAAGATAGAGCGATGACGTCATCATTTAAGAAAACATGCAGTTTGAATTTACACACAGAAACACCAGTGTTTTGAAATTTTCCCACTTTGGAAGCTTTTTTTAAAAAAAATGATTGTTTACAGTCCCCAAAACACCAGATATGTGCGGAAGACTAGCAAACAAAATATTTCAAGTCAGTTCAATTCAAGTACCTTTGCAGATAGACTCTAGCCTCCAAGTCCTAAATGGCTCTTTCAGCTACTGTAACATTAAAACCAAAAGTATGCATTTTTTTATGCCCAGTTTGTCGGAGACAGTCGCCTGCATCAATTTTAACTGCTTTATACTAAAAGTCTACATTCAAATTATCCAAGACTCACCTTTTTATAACATGTCGAGGGAAATCAGCAATTTCTTACTAATTAAGTGTTTCCCCTCCTCTGAGAATTGCTTTTATGACAGCATTTTATAATCATTAAAGCTTTACATCTGGGTCACTAAACACCAACGGCCATGAAAAGCTGCAACACGCCTCAGAGGGACTGTTCAACAAATTTTAAGTTCAAATGCAGTTCAGCTTATCATGACACAGCAGGCGGGGCTCCCTTTCATTAAGCAGGCTCTAAATGGATGCAAAAAATGCCCATTAATAAAGATTATGGTTTTATTTTATTTTTAGCAAAAATAATCCTGTTCATTAAAAAAAATCATTATGGGTACTTCAAAGCTTTTCCATAAAAGTTAGGACTAAAGAGCATGAATAAGCATAAAAAGCTTAATCCTGCTTAAAAAAAAACAGATCTTGCCCCTCCATTTGTGAAACATATTGACCATAAAATCCCAAACGTTTATTTCTAAATCAGAAGTCAAATTAGGACATAAAGCTCAGAAAACAAAATGACACACACACAAACAGCTGCTCTGTACCCTAATGGCTCTAATATCCATCTAATGGCTATAATGCAACAGAGGGCATCAACAGTTGTAGTTTAACACCATCTGTGAAAGCTGCTTAAGCTCTCAAAGAGAAAAAAAAAAGAGATGAATATGGTTCAATTCATTATAACATGTAATAATATGCCAAACAAAAGGTCAAAATTAGCAGAAGTCCTTCAGCAGAAATATATATTGCCACTGCATGTGTAGAAATACTTCATTTAAATTCAACTGTGTCACATTAGGAACATCTAAAACTAGAAAATTTAGCACAATTTAAACCTTTAATTAAAGAATTTAAATGACATGACATTAAAAGGACCAGGATATTTAATAAATTAAAACAAAATAAAGCATCTTTGGGTTTACCGGTTGATATGTAGATGCTAACTACAACCAGATAAGTTGATGCTAGAAAACCTTTTCCTGTCTTCCAAAATGTAAAATTTGAAGTTTTCTGAGCTCTGTTGGAACTTTAACTAATACAATTTTGCATTGTTCAGATGAGATTAGATTTAAGTGTTTCAGTACAAATATATAAAGGAGGTTTTTCGTTAAAAACAAATGACAAAAATATGAAAAACACCTGCTTAGCATGGTGGAGGAACCTTAAGGCTGTTCTTCTGAGCACCCCAAGAATCTTGCTAAAGTTCCTGGTATTTAACTTTGTTAAAACTACATTTAAAATAAAAAAAACTGACTGACTGGCTCATAATTATTGTGTCTAAACATGGTAAAGATACAAAAAATGTGCATAAATAAACACACATAAATGATTCTACAAACAGAAAACCAGCCTAAATTCCCAAACCTTAATTGAAAGCGCAAAGGTAGTGAATATGGACCCAGGACTCTTGATGATCAAATATTATTTTACAAACAGAAAGACTGGAAGATGCCATTCACGGGGTGGTCCAACCATTTGAAATGTTACCGGAGAATAATTGCTCCTGTTGGCAAAAGAGAGCAGGTGCACAGTTTTAACAGCAGGGGTATATTTAATTGTCCCAGTGACAGTAGAAAAAATATTAGCATTTTTTTTCACTGGATTTTTCAAAAGTATTTCATTCATTTTTAACAGGGAATCCAACATCTGTGGGACCAATTAATGTTGTTACTCAAACCCCATAACTGACATCAAGCTGCATCATAAACAAATGTTTTTTTACTAAATGACATCCAAGTTGGTAATTTATCATTAAAGTCCAACCCTGATTTGCACAAGAACATTTATGCTTATGAAATGTCTGATAGAGTACTTCATTGTCTGGGGAGAAATCGAATAATGGCACCATCTGCCTAAAGTCCTCTAAATAAAGTCCTCTGGATTAATTAACCAGAAATCTACCACAAGACAATACAGTGTAACAGATCACAGATTACTGCCATCCATTGGTTCCTTCGCTCTTTTTCCTTTCTTCCAGTTTGACTCTAGTGAAGCAGATACCAGGGTTTCTGGGTTTTATAAAATGTCCTCTCTCATGTTGAATTGCTTTTTAGAAGGATAGCCTATTGTAAGACTTTTACATCACCTCTTGAAGCAGACCTTGAAACCAAAATTACCAAAAGTAACAGCAGGGGTACAAATAATAGTGCCAATGGCAAAAAGAAACTAATTAATTAACATGAATTAATTCAAAAGCCTTTTATTCATCCTCATCAAGGGATGCCAACATCTGTAGGACCAATTAAGGTTATTAATCAAACCCAGTAACATGACATCATGCTGCATTATACATCAATGTTTTCACTAAATTACAGATAAGTTTGCGATTCATCATGAAAGTCTAAACCCTGATTTGCATAAGAAGAGTCATTTAATTGTGGTTATGAAATGTCTGACAGAGTGCTTGACTGTCTGGGGAGACGTCTAATAATGGAACCATCTGTAGTCTGCTATTGGAGCAGTTCTAATCTAAAAGGACACGAAAGTCACAGTTTGAACACAGGGAGAAAAATGGGGAAAGATGGTCCAGGAAAAATACACAGAACAGAGACATTACATAAATCAGCAACATCATTTACACATCAGTTCATTGACCCAGTTTAAACACAGAGTTTGCTGGTTGATGCCTGTAAAAATTCTTCAGCATGCCTGTCATCTGCTGACAGGGCGGTCCAGCGTTTGGCACCGTTTCAGCTCATAACAAGAAGGTTCTGAGAGTGACCCAGCTGGCTGGCTGGAGCCTTATTGTGTGGGTTTAAAATCCTCTCAGCTGGAGAGTTAGTTTTAATATTATCGTAACTTGTTTTTTTACCATAAGAGTGAGATTTACATATATTCTGAATCCTACAAGTAAGTTGAATATAAACAGAAAAGATGAAGCCTCAAAAAAAAGCACGTTATTCCAAAAGCTGAAATGGTTTAATATTTCAAAGCTATATGGTGTAGAGTAGATAATCATACACATCGGACATCACTTCACATGTCCAGCTCTTTCTCAACCAATCGGTTTGTCAGTTTGTGTTCTGTGTCGAGTGTGAGAACTGAGCAGTATGCAGTGCAGCCCTGGGGGAGGTGAAGCTGCATTCAGGAACCTCTATGGGGGCCACAAAGCTGCATTCATGCAGCTGAATAGCTGTTTTCTACAACGAGGCACTAGTCATCCCAACTCCATTGGAACGCCTCTATGAGTTACCACTCTCCCTGCCTTGGTATGCACAGCATAATCCTGCAAAAAATCACAAACGCTTGGATTACCAAAGGCTACAGAACACATTTTCATGAAAACAATGACACCAGTTTCCAACCAGAAGGTTTTTCAAGGATTTGTTGACTCCCTGTGTTCACTCCTTCCTGCTGTCTTTGCTTTTGTGTAACTCTTCAATCATCAATCTTAATAAGAAACAAATAAATAATCAGAGAAAAAAATATGAGAGGGAATGTTTGATATAATCTGCATATGATATGAAGCAATCTGCGATCAGAAAGAACAACTTCATCAAAATATTATCCAATAAACTACCACATCCTATGCCGACCAATACTTTGTAAAACATGGGACAGTCCAGGCCAGAGAGAAACAAAATAAAATAATAGCAGAAAACTGTGGCTGGAGTGAAAAAAGCAGGGGGGTGGGGGGGATACAAAGTCTCATTCAGATTCAGCTAATGTTTGTTTCCAATTAACGGAGTGCTGGAGTCATGATTCCCCACATCGACTTCCTGTCAGGAGAGTCCTGCTTCCTCCCACAGCACATGCTGGTGTAGACTTCCCCCCTAATTGGTCAATTGGAACGATCCGAGCAGCTGTCAATCGATAGCTCTGACCTCCAGGGTTTGGAGTGGCTGGGGGTCTGTCGCCTCATTTAAAGCACTTATGCAAATGTTGTTGGACTCTCCAAGTTCATGTCGGTTTTCACACAATGTTTTGACTGCATGGGTGGTCTCAGCTAATGAGGAAATATTCCAAGGATTTTTTTAAGTGTTTGTTAGAAAGTGCATGTGTTTTTATGCAGAACTGAATGTTAAGAAATTGCAGCTTAAAGGGACTAGGTAAGGAACGTTAACAGCAGACACTTTGGGCACAACTACTGTACATCTCTACTAGCTGCACATAAAAGAAAAAAAATGAAATTAGATGAGGACTCCGGCTACAACCGCGGCACTAGGAATGCAATTTAAAGACTATTTTTAATGAACACTTCCCAGCTCCTTCATTAGGGACTGTGGTCAAATAAACTGATGAGGGAAAAAATGTCCTTGCCCTTCCAAACACAAGGAAGAAGAGAGCAAAATGGCATTGGCTTGGATTGGTTGTTAATGCCAGACGGACAGGTCTGCATACTTCACTGCCCATCGCCTGGGATTGTTTCTCAGAATAATCTCTTAAGTTTTGAAAGATTGACCCCAAAAGAAAAAAGAAAGATGAAAATCCCCTGTTGATATCAGAGGAGAATGAGGAGACTGGTTCAAGTTGACAGAAAGGCAACAGAAGCTCAAAAAAGCACTTGTTAAGAGCAAGGTATGCAGCATAACATGTCTGAACCACAACATGTCAAACCTGGAAACAAATAAAACAGAGACCCAGAAAATGGTCAGACTGGTTCCTTACAAACAGAGCAAGAGCACAGCACCACACTGCCTTATGTTAGTGGGTAGTGTAATGGTGTGGGGGATATTTTCAATCTCTTCGTGCCATCTGTTGTATCAGGGATTTTACTATGTCCACCCCTTCATAACATAACAGGTCCCCAGCTGCTGATGGTTACCTTCAGCAGGTATAGACGCCTGTCATAGAGCTCGAATCATCTCAATCTGGTTTGAAAACGGTGAAAACCCTGCACTCAAAAGGCCTCCACAATCACCAGATCTCACTTTTGGGATGTTGTGGAATGGGACATTTGCACCATGGAAGTCCAGCGCTGAACATATGCAATGCTTTTATGTTAAACTATACTTTGTAAACAGTATTTTAAAATAAAAGAGCAAAAAGTCATCACACTTGATTCATCAAGGATTTCCCCAGAGACAGAATATGATGGAAATCTAAAAAAAAAAAACTAAGAAAAACCAAAAGGAAAACACAGATGAAAAAAAGATGTGATCATCCAAAGGAATCTCTGGTGTATATAAAATAAAGGAAAAAGTATAATAGATAAAGGCTTGTATGAAAGATTCACTAACGTTTTGTTCGTTTGTTTACAAGCTCAAACCACAAAACGGTAAAAAATAAAAGTATTAAACACAACAGAAAAACAAATACTAGACACCTACATGCGGCAGTGGGTGTTTTCAAGGATTATATAGAGTAACTGATGTGCAGGAATAACAGGAGACAAGAAGGAGAGAAAATCTAAACCGCGGATTATTTGCTCCAGCCCACTAAATAAAGTCTTCTAAAACAATTAACTAAGATCCCACCACGAAGTAATACACGCTGATAGATCCCTTCTGGTCTGCTGTGGTCACAGATCGATGTACCATCCTTTGGTTCATCTGCTGCTTTTATTTTCCTTCCAGATTTACTGTATATTGAGGCATTTATCAGGGTGTCTGAGGTCTACAACTCAGCCTGTCTCACACTGCATCTTTTTTAAAGACAGCCCACTGTTGGATTCTTACATCATCTCTTGTAGGAGACCTTGAAACCAAAAGTGCAAAGACTTGCACTGTTTTGCTGAATATGCTGAAACGTTACAAAGTGCAAGTAGTATTTAAGAGAACAAGCTTAAAGACCTGCAGCCAACATAAAATAAGGGGAAGGATGAGTATTCAACTGGATGAATCTCATGCTGGAAATAGCTGACAGTCATCTCTGTTTGACAGTTGCTGGTGTTTTGGGATGTGCAAAAAATTGGACAAATATTTCAAAACACTACATGAATTGTTGTTTTTTTAAAAAACATAACAGTTGTTTTTACTCACCAACTCCGATTTTCTCGTCCTCCGTGGGAGTCCACATGATGTCCCTCTGGGAGCAGATGAAGATCCCCAACACAGTCCAGTCACCCGAGGCTTCGTTTCATAGAAATCCCGCTGAGATGTCACCCACAGAGGGGAAGGGACCAAGGAGGAGAGCCGGGGGAGAGGAAAAGTTTACCTCAGGGTGATGCGAGGCAAATAAAAAAAGAAATCAATTCTTCAGATCCGTGAAATTAAAGGTGGTTCAGTTGTTTTGACAGTGAGTGACCAGCAGATTGTTTAATCCCGTCAGGTCTGGCGCATTATGATTGTCCATCTCTGCTGATTTCCAGCTCGGAGGCAAAGAAATCCGATAAACAGGCGTCACTGCGAAGTCCTCTGACTGAGAAAGCAGAAAGCAAACAGGTTCTGACTGAAATTAAAATGACCATGGAGATAAAGTGTATTGTTGTTGTTGTTGATGGGTCCCATAGAACTCCTCTTTCAGCATCTTAGTTTCCCTCTATTGCATGTTTTCTGATCGCACGCATGCGTTAACGAGTTGCCACTACTTAACTTGTCCTGGTGCAGATGGAGAGGGAATAAAAGGAAAGAATGGCTTCCCAGGCCGGGTTCGGGCTCATTCTGTTTAAGAGGATCATGGAGGAGAAGGGACCCGTGCTGGAGTGGGTTACACGCTCCGGAGGGAGAGAGGGAGTTTAATGTTGGAGTAGACACCCGACTGTTTTGTTTTGGGGTTTTTTTCTGCTGCAGCACCCAATCATTAAAGGTTTTCCTTCTGGTGACGTGACGCACGCGCTAAATTGTCACATAACATCATGCAGGTGATGATTGTTTATCTTTGCTCGAGACTGTTTGGCAAGCTGACACACGCGCTCTACCCAATGTGGGACATTGACGGCTATCAGGGCGCTAATATTTTAATGTTGAAACACTAAAATATGTTTAATAACATTCATGCCTGATACACGAGCGCCAAAAACGTTCAATTTGAAGTCTATGAATCGTTGTCAGTCATTCAGCGCATGACAGCATAGTGACATAACTTGTCATGTTGTAAGCGAACACACCGACAGCTGATTAAGTATGTTCATATGACTCTTGGTGCCGTTTCAAAGTTTGCATTATCTGTGTAATTGCGCCACCATGTGGATGTTCCTGGACAGCACACTAACAATACGACGGAATATTTTAGTAGTGAGACCTGATAATTTGATGAGCAAAGTTTAAAAAGTTTATTTTATGTTTGGAAACTAATAAGTTCAAAATTTAAGGTCAATTAAGCACGTCAGTTTTATTATCTTAAGGTCTTAAAGCAGAGTGTTTAGAAATTTTGGATACTTCTTGATGCATCTTTGCTGAGTGTTTGAGTAATTTAACTTCAAAAGCAAAGTAAAGAAATCATGCAAACAAAAATATTATATAGTTTATTCCATGTTGAATCGTTTCATTTGTTTATTTCCTTTGGTTATCTTAATTAAAGAAAGAAGCTCTCCGTATAAACTAATTCCAAGGAGCATTTATTAGTTGAAATATTATTTTTTCTTGTAGATTATTACAACTCAAAGTTCAAGTTCTTAGAAAAAAAATACACAAGATCAGTACAAAATGCACAGGGGAAAAAAAGGTTTCATGATATTTGCAGTGACAAAGACTACGGACTTCCGTATCTCTCTGACCGTGTCCAGCGTTGTACATACCGAAACACAAGTACTCAAACATGCAGACATTCTGCACAGCCTACCATATCTGAGGATCCTCGGTCAGACTAAACACCCAATTTCATTTGTCATCCTGTTTTAACATCATACCAGTGTCTCATACCTGGAAACACAAACGCAGAACTCCAAAAGAACATCTGACATTTTAAAAGTTAGTGATTGAAAAAGACCAAAGAGTGATTAAATGTCATTAACTGGACAACAATAAGTTGGCCATGTTTATTATCCAATTCTGCTTTTCTTAGATTAGTTGGGCCAAATGTTTTACTTTTTCACAGGTACTGTTTGCCAAAGGGAAGTTATGTTATATTTCTATTGTAAGAATCTTAACATTCAAAACTGGTCACTAAATGTAAAGTCCGGTCATCTTAGAACAACAGCTTGTAAACAAACTAGAAAAAAATTCAGAACAAAGAAGAATTAAATAAAAAAAACAACCCAGACTGGTTTAAAAATTAGGGAAAACATGTTTTTAAAAGCAGGAAGTGAAAAGGCCCGTCTAATGTTGGAAGGGGAGATTTGTTCCAAAGTTTAAGAGCCATGAATGAAAATCCCAAACTCCTCTAAACTTCAACCTCGTGTTTCTGAAAACCAAGAGCAGCTGATCTCAGTGGGCCGAGGAAAACATCAGGTTGCAGATAAAAGCATGCTTAGCAGAATCAATAAACAACCACATTAATATTATTAATGAGAGGACATACACTTCTTTATGCTCAGATCAGTTTAAAACCACCAGTGGACAGAACCTGCTGCTATGGTTCCTTTATCTGAGATCTGCCCGGAGACAGCACATCACAGTGGGCTCATTTGGAACTTTGTTTCTAACAGATTATATCCAACATTTATGTAGCATCTCAACGATGAAAACTTTCCGTGACAAAAAAGGGTCCATAGCATTACACCACACCTGCTTTTGATCAATGGACATATACAGTGATAAATGAAGAAAACCTTAGAAATGCATTTATTTAAAGCTAAACTGGTTTTTAATCAGATCACTTCAAGAAAATCGTATCATTCAAAGATCTCAGAAACTTCATGTGAAGTAAAACATTATTTTAGTTTAATTAAAAAGTCATAAAGAAACAATAGAATCCCCATCAATGCATGTGTTACCTAATCTATAACAATCTTCTAATTCACACCAGCACTGCAGTAAAACTACAAAATGAATTTTATTTCCATTCTATAAAGACTTGTTTCTGTCCAAACACAAGATATACATACAGTGGTTATAAAAATGTCTGTGTTTCATTCATCTTAGCAAAACTGACCTGTACTGACTAATAAGTGAATCTAATCAAACAGTTATAGTTTCAAGACAATTTATCCAAAAAAGTAAAAGTCATTACTTAAAAATACAAAACATTTATTCCAGTTTGATCCTTTTTACAGAGAATCTTTGCCATAAATCATTACAGGTAGAATAAGACTGCATGTGTATCACAAAGGCCGGATTATGGAGAGAAAGAAACAAAAGCAAACCCAAAGGTTGTCATTGTAGCCAATGCCAGTAATATGACATCAGCAAGTTGCATAGGATAGTTTTAAAATAAAGAACCAAACAAACAATAAAGAATAAATTTACAAATATTTTAAACGTTTTCAGTCTTACCTGCTCTAAAGCACAAATCATTACTCTTATGTTTTTTTTTATTATTTCTTCTCATCTGTTCAAACCAAAACTTTAGTAAAAATGAAAGTTATCAATGATAAATATGATCTTTTATATATGATAATACATTCATCCAGAAACCAGACTAAACCCATTAGAGGGGAAAACCAGTTTCCATTATCCAGCTTCAGTGTGCATCAGAAACAACTATATCCCTACTGATCAAATGATATCAGCAGAATAATTCAGGCAGCGGCCTCATTGTAGATGGTTGTTTGACACAGTTTAACGGGTTTACCATGACCTACCAAGAACAGTACAAAGATTTCACAGATTTGCACATTTTAATTGAATCGTATTATAGTCTTATACCAGTTTAGCAACTATTTTCACTCTTGTGAACCCAGTAGCCAATGTTTATGTACCTTTTATCCTGCAAAAAAGGTCGAATCAAATTTATAATTTATAGAATAAAGATTAGGGCTTAATGAATTTAACAGTAGGAAAAAAAAAAACATAGAAACAAAACAAGGTTGAGAAAACCATCATTTTTTATGTTAGAAATGATTTGGACTCCCTAATAACAAAACAAATAGTCCGCTGGAGAAGCATGAGCTTTCTGCACAACACCATCATATATGCTAAGCATACATTCGATTTTTTTCCTTAACATTAAACGTAAAAAAATTAATGAGAATACTTTCAGCCTTCTAACCAGCTTAATCTCTGATTACACTGATATCTGCTCGTTGTTTCCGGTTACCTGCATATTTTCTATTACATGCAAAATCCAACAACTCCGACAAAAACATGGCAGAAATAAATAACACAGGAAATAATACGCGACTTAAGCCTAGCCACTACATTAAGTCTAAAACAATTATCCAACTAATGAAGAACCGTTTAATTTTCTAGGTTTAAAATAGTTTAAAGTCAAATCAAAAAGTGGGATGTACTGACATCTGGTGGAGAAAAAAGGTACTGCATCTAAATATAATTTTTTTTTTCCCATTGTGATAATTACAAATCTTTGAACTCTGGATACTTTTTTGTTATATTTTAGCAATTTCCATTTAATTTTTTAGTCACAAGATCACAAAAAAGTGCAGCAATGGATCCCTAACAACAAACACTGGTAGAGTTTGGACATTCTGGACATTTTTGTAAAAATCTCCAATTTATTGAAACGGCCATATTTTCTTAATAGTATTTAAATACTCTGCTATTATTTAAGCTAAGTTTGATATGTTTTTTAAATAACTGATCAAAAAATAAAAAATTGTCAAAATGTATCTTCTTTTTCTGTTGATAATTTTTCTTTCCTTTCTTCCTATAAGACGTCTCGCTTTTTTCTGCTGTTGCACAAGGATTGGTTTGTTTTTAAGCTTTCTGATACATGTTCCAATTTGAGATTTGGGTCAGAATAAGCACAGAGGACATCAAAATAAAATTACCAATGACTGCAAAGATGCAAGCAAATATTTCAAGTAACTACACAAAACTGAGGCACATTTTTGAGAAAAGGAGCTTTTTTTTATATGCACATGAGATTATCATTACATGTTGAAATCAGGATCCAAAAAGGTTTATTTTCTGAAAAACCTGTGGGTGAAAACTGTCCCTTAAAGAGCTGCTTCCAAACATTAAGATAAAGCTTGAATAAAAAGGTGTGAGAGTTTTTAAATAAAAAAAAAAAAAGAGACCTTTTTGTTATTTATTGTAAATCTTATATTTTCTCCTCACATAGCAGCTCTGTCTTCTCAGTTTGAAAGCAGATGTGAAAAGGGACATTGTGCTTCATTTCTGCAGCAGATGCAAAGAGTCCAAAAAGTAACATACATGCTACAAACCTTTAAAAATCGCTCAAACGGAAACAGGAAATGCAGAATGAAAGGTCAGTCAAGTTCTTGATAAGCCACCTTTGAATTTTTGGTACCATTTGTCAGTCAGTTCTTTTCAGAAGGATCCACATGCTCTGCACAGGGAGCGCGCCTCCTCTTCCATCACTAAAACTATACGTCAGAGATGGATCCAAACATGTCAGAGTCTTCATCGTCTGATTCTTCTCCAAACACTGAAACAGAACCACATGTAAAACACATAAACATCATGTGCAACACACAAAAATAATGTCTTCCTTACTAATCAATTACTATCTAATGTTGTCCCATTGTAGTGAGGTATTAAATAACGATTACAATTCAGCTTTTAAAACATGAATTGGTTTCGTTTACAGAACAAAATCTACGTTTAAAACAGTTAATTATAAAAACTGCAAACTGTCAGAAGAAGCCTGAAAAAGTTCATTAAATGTCTATAGATAAAGTTGTTCTTTTGTCGTGTTGACTAATTAGGGATTTACATTCAGTTAAAATAAGCATTGGATGAGGCTTACTTGTCAGATAAAAAACTTCTCTTAAAAATAACCTACAAGCAGCTATTTAAACATCCTTCTTAAACTAACCTACTTCATTGAAATGGATTTTTATTGATCTGATGACAATTATAATGGTATTATTATTTAATTCAATGTAATAGCAGAAGATTATGAGTGATAAAAAGAAAGACCAGAAAATAATAATTCTTAAAAAAAATATGATCTAATTCCCTTGATGAGTTCAGTTAGTGAATTAAGAAAACAACCTTGAATATTGTAGTTAAACAATCAAGTTCAAGCTTCACTTGTTGAATAAAAATTTAAAGATAATGGTTAAACTGTACGACTGTAAAAACAAACAAAAAAAATCTGATTTCATAAAATTATTCGACATTTAGCTGACAATAACTAAACAAATTAAAAACAGCAAATAAGGCGAGTGTGAAACTGAAACCGTGTATAAGAATGGATTATTAAATGCAGAATAATTCATTTGTTATTCAAAATAGAAGGTAATCTTTATTATAAAATAGCAAGAATACAGACCTTGTACATTTATGGGACTGGTGTAATATAAAGTGTAACAAAACCATTGTGTTTTATGTTCATTTTAATCAACCAAGCAGGAAAACATCACTTACATGACATGTTGAAGTTTGATCCTTCTTGGTCTGAATCTTCAGAGTCATCATCAATATTGTCATCACCACTGCTACTACCCAGAAGAGCCTCAATCTGATGGAAAAAAAACAAAACAAACAAAAAGGCTCAGAATCCATCATCATACTGTATTAATATCATTTCTGATATTTCATTCTGCTTCAGTTCTTATTTTATTCTAGAATCACTGGTAGGTTTCCAGTGCCCAATCAAAGGTAATCAATTTTATTAAAAACACAAAAAAATGTTCATTTTTGGTTGGACCTGCAACAGGGTGGAACTGTGAAGTACTTTAGCTGAAGAATATCACAAGAACCTTGAAGGAGTTTCATATTTTCTTGCTAGAAATGGAGTTATAAAATGCACCATCAATTGGATTTACGTTTAAGAAAGTAATTAATCTAAAATCTTGATTGATTAAGTCAAAGGACAGGTGTGAGAAGGGAAGCAGGAAGTTTTGACTTAAACTTTGCAATAGAAATGTCCATGAGCCTGAAAAGGCATAAACGGAACAAATAGATGTGTGTGTATTTGTCAGAGACTTCAGTCTAATAAATCTGTACAAAAGGTTCTCAATCCAACAACTGGTGTTTCTTTCCTTGTTTTTTAACAGCTCAGACTTTCACTATTAGCATCATAAAGGTATTAAATACAGGAACATAGATTTGTTTAATATCTGCCTATTGCCTTAATAAAAAAAAAATCTTTTCTTTTTTTCCAAGGTATTTTATTAGAAACATGTTAAAATACTTGAGTGCGATTTTGGACGCTTGTCAAAATGGCCGCTGGTGAAGGTGCAGAAAAAGATGGAGGCCCAGAGGGGTCAAAAATGATCAATCAACAGCCAAGATAGCCTGATAATTAAAATCAGTTCAGAATATCCATAAATATTTCTCTGTTGTTACAGTTTTATTTTAGTATTTTTCCCAGCGCTATCGTAGCATTTTTTCTGTGATCATGTTAATTAAAAAGAACACCTCTCTCTCACCTTATTTGATTAACTTTTCATTTTTACCTGATCAAATATTATCCACGAGTCAAACATGCTACTGGGAGTAAAGGGATTGTGTCTGTTTTAAATAAAAAAATATACTTTATGATGAGAAAATTAACTGGAATAATCATATATGACTATATTAAAAAATCATATACCGCCTCGTCTGCAGTTGAGTTAGCGTCCTCCTGGTTCTCCTGTTCATCAATATTAGCTAGTTCCTCAATGAGGGGGTCTATATCTAGGTCATCATCGTCATCATCATCATCTGAGTCGGAGGAATCGTCGTCCTCCTGATCTTCATCCTGAAAAAACAAAGTGTTCAATGATTGTAAAAGATCCAAATCATCCAAAACTAGGAGCACAGCTGCGATCAGAAGTTAACTCCGTCGCTGACCATAAAAATCACCCGAACCAATAAATCCAAAAATCTAGTCGAAAAACAAACAAGAAACACATAGGAGGGAGTTTTTTCTTTGACATGCCATGAATTGTACCTGATCATCATCGTCTCCTTCTTCTGCCAGTTTCAGTCGTCCAACTTCATACAGGCGACATACAGTATCCAGGCTCACTGTATCCTGGTTCTATGACATAAACATGTAAAGCTGTTATCATATGAAAGTCATCAGAATGGATAAAACCTCTAACTCCATTTATAAAAGTCAGAAACATTAAATTTATCTCCAATAAGATGATGTAGGAGTACCTCTATGACAGCCAGGTGGAAGTCCTTAGTATCCGTACACAGATCAAAGATGTTCCTCTTTACATCCAGGGTGGCTGTTTACAGTCACATATAAACAAAATATTAGTCACACTTGAGGCTTGGATGCCTCTGCTGTTATTGTAACCAAGATAAAGAAGATAAGAAATGCAGCATAAGGCTTTACATAGTTTAGAGGTGAATATAGTAGGAAGGAGGCTGAACCAACCGATGGGTTTGTAGTCTGTAGCATCAAAGGTTCTGAAGGAGGAGCCAAAGGGACTCGTCACCTGCTGCTCCATCACGTCATGCTCATCATCAGCCTGCAGCATCGCTGTTCACAAGAAGGTAGATCCATTAAAGCATTTTATGTACTAGACAGCAGAACCCATCCCTGTTTACCAGTATGGGCCCCTACCTCCATACATGATGGTGCCAGTGCTGTTAAAGACCACCCTGCACTGATCCAGAGCAGGGACAGTGTGGAGCAGGTGGAAGGTCCTCAGGTCCCACTGAAACCTGCAGTCAAGGCTGACAACTGTAGAAAACCCTAAAGACATTCGATGGATGCCGCTGTAAATGAAATGTTTCCTATGGGTCAACTCTGTGCAAAGAGGCTGGTTTACAGCTTTCCTGTTTACATGAGGAAAACATATGAAAATCTACAAGCTGGTTTATAGCTCACACATGAACAGAAGCTGAGCAAACATTACTTTCCTCTTTCATCCTCATCATCTTACAGACACCATCCAGCAGGAAAATTAACACTATCAGGTTCTGTGAGACTCCAGCTTCACTCAGTAATGACAGAAAGAAAATGACAAATTATAGACATTTTTATTTTCATGCAAGAGTAAAACCAGCTGACTTTTTGCCTAATATAAAGCACCAAGGTACATTTTGTTAATCTGAAAAAGAATATTCAGGATTTAATGGTTACTTATATAGATGCGTAAACATCACCTAACAAACAGAGTGTCCTCCTGTGGTTCTGTATCAAAGAAATCTGAATCACATCAGCAGAAAAAGTAAATCATTTAGAAAGGATACAATCTCTGTGTTGATGATGACCTCCAGGCCGTTTGGATGGAAAACCCCACTGAGGTTCATGTTGAACTTGTCGAACTTGTGGATGGCTCGTGACGCCCGCACATCCCACAGAACCCCGTCGTTTAGCACCAGGTCGTCCGTGGGGTTGAAGGTGGCGCAGTTCCTCTTATAGTCGTTGGCCAGTGCGGGTTCGTTCAGGATCAGGACCCTCTGACCCGTCTGGATGTCATAGATCTAGAACATGGGCAGCAGCATTAATAATCTAACCTTTAGAGAAATCAATGATATCAACCTGGAAAACCTTTACTGTAATATTTGTCTCACCTGAGATCTGAACTTACAGACACTAGAACCGCTTTATTCAAAGTCATTTTACAACATTACAGCTGGATTTTTATCTCTGACTTAAATCAATTCTTTTTTCATACAGCTGACATCCAAGTTTGATTAAAATATTTCAGGTTTTATAAATATATCAAACAATGTGTTTCAAATAATCTTGTCAATTTAATTATTAGAAATTGGTCTAATGTAGATGAAGGTAATTTAGCCAATTCAAAAAATACACAAAAACATAAATATTCCATGATAATTAATTTAGATTTTGATTATTTTTGGGGATGTGAAATGATCTTTAAATAGAATAATCAAGTTTTGAGTTAAGTCTTGATTTGGTATTAAGATAACAGTGATTTATTGTTGAGTTTTTTTTCTTTTGTTTGTTTTTTAAAATAATAGAATCCACGTTACTGGCTGTGTGACATGACTGCCTCTAGTTGGGATAAGTTTGTCTCTTATTGGTTAATAGGCTCCAAGTGACCATATTGCTCCTAGAAACCCTACATGGAGAACAGAGTTGAAAAGATACATTAACAGAACCTCTGAAAAAAATAATTATTAAATTTCAATGGATTATAAGAGCAATTAATTTGCGAAGATGAATATAGTTTCCTTAGGTGAGGAAACAAATGTAGAAGATAAAGTGTGAAAAAAGCAAAAAATATGAGACAAGAAGTGCTTGGAAAACAATAATAATGTTGATGTTCAACCTTGTGCAAAAATTATGTTTAAGCTCAATAAATATGAAGTAAACACTATCGGAACGAACACTTGACACATATTAGTATCTTATAGATGAGAATATGTTCTTTTCTCTTGCTTTTGTTTACTTAGGCATATTATAGGACTAGACCACTTAGAAAACATGAGAAAGTTAAAGAGTTTAAAAATGGATTCATGATTAAACTTCTTCAATGAATTGATCATGAGCATCATTACTGTTGCGTCGCTCATGTTCCTTACATGTGCAACTTGGTCCTTAGTACCAATTACTCTGTCCTGAGAGAGTTTGCTGAACTCAACATGGTGATCCTCTCCAAAGGAGTTTCTGGGAATAAATGACAACACAACATGTTATTATGCAATTATTACAGTGAAATAAATTAAACTGATTTAAAACAGTTTTTACTTCATGCTAAAGACACCTTCCATACTCCAGAGAGCTGACAGAGGGACGCTCCAGGAGGCAGAGGTTAGAACTAAGTTACCATCCTGTGGAAAAGAGAAAAATGATTCATCTAAATCACACAAGAAAACAAATATAGACCAAAGCAGAAAATGAAACAACATGTGAACCTTTTTTTTAAATGCTACATTTTGAGAAAAGATTTGAGAAAGTAATATAAAAAAAACAGAATGAAGCCATTATGTTAACTTCATTCTGTTTTTGTTCTTTAAAATGTCAAACTGTTTTTAAAGTGAAGTAAATCTGGATCCGTTTTGCTACCCGAGAAGGCTCGATATGAGAGATGGCCGATCCATGGCACGTGTAGTTTGCTTCCTCCTCTCCAGAGAAGATGTTGTACAGCTTGAGGTGACCGGAGCAGGTTCCCAGCATCAGGAAACGCTCGCAGGCTGAAAAGGCACAACAGGTAAAACTGCTGTCGCCTCCGTCGCCTTCATGGAAAACTGACATGGGGCGAAACCTTAATGTGGGAAAACAAGAGGAAACCGAGTCAGAGGAAAAAATAACACTTGTGTCGGGTCTTTAAAGACACAGCTGTTGTTTCCTACCTGCTGAATATCAGATGTCTGTCCAGACTTCCTCTATCCACACCGCCGTAGCGTGGATACAGCACCCTGCTCCCGAGGCGGGCAGTGAAGTTGGGTGATGCCTGACGCCTCTGTTTGGACTCGGGGCATCGGTGAGGGGTGAAAAGGGAAAACGGTGGGCAGGTGGTGACAGGATTGGGACAACGGGCGTGTTGTTCCCTCAGATACTCTGTGATGATGCTGTCAAGGGTCGGAGGAGACGGCAGGTGGCGCTCCAACTGCTTTTTCATTGCTGGAGTCTGATTGAAAGAAACAGGCAGGATTAAAGCTATTAGATGTAAAACAACTAAAACAAAGTGTCCACTAAGGTTAAACTTTGGATCAAAACAATAATTATTTTCAAAAAGTCTTTGAGGAATTTTAAGCATAATGGCTACAGAAAATAAATAAAGAGATGAAGGCCTTTAATTACTTCACTGAATGTCACGCTACTTCAAACTTCATTTCCTTACAATCCAAATATTAAGATTAAATTTGATTCAAACCATTTCCTGCTTGAAGACTGAAGATTATATACTCAACACTTACTGCTTAATATAAAATATTTCTGACAAACATAAGAAATATTATACTTGGATCTTTGCTTATTGACATTATTGCAAAATAAATTAAGAGAAAAAGTTAAATGAATCATTTAATCAACAAACTAATATATATGGACGTGTCGTTCCAGGCCTACTGTGTTTCCCTATTTGACTTTTGACTCATAAAGTCTAGATTGAAAAAGTTAATCGATAAAATCATGAAAACTTCAGCTGTCAGAATTCTAGAGCAATTTAATGGAAACAGCAATGCAATCATTTTTAATCCCACAACACTGAAGGACTTTTAGATTTCAGCCTTGTGTTAAATGAACCCAAAAACTAGAGGAATGATCGACCTGAACAAAAGCGCCGTGGTTCGACTTCTGTTTCAGTGGACGCAGTTTTTTCCCTGAGTTGCAGCTGGCCGCTGGTCGTTCCCGCGAGAACAAGATCCGGCCGACGAGATGCGAGCTCTGCCCATGAGGAGCAGGATGAGGAGGAGTAGTTGGAACAGCTGAGGTAGACGCCCAGGAACCTGACGTGTGAGAGACGGCCGGCGAACGGGAAGAAGAGGGAGCAGAGGAAGCTGAATTAGATGAGGATACGGGAGAGGCTCCGACATGAGCGGCGATGCGAGCTGCCATCCCGCTGGCTAACCGACAACTTCTAGGTTTGGAGGTGGAGGAGGTGGGGGTGACACATGAGGGGGTGGAGTTTGGACAGAGAGGCGCTGAAGGTAGATTCGCCTCCTTAACCAGGGTGTTGGCTGTGTCATGGAGTCCTTTGGCTACAAGGTGGTTCCTAATCAGAATGAGGAGCTCCTTCTCAGAAAACGTGATGCGGGTCTGAGCGACCACGTTGGCCTTCTGCAGGCGAGCCAGCGACACATCAGCACCCATGATGATGGGCTTGCCAGACACTCGCTCGGTCAGCTTGACGGCGTAGCGGCAGAAGCGGACGTGTTCGCTGCGTTTGTCCTGCAGCACCGGCTCCTTCATGAGCTGGAGAGGAGAAAACAAAAACATGGAGACTTTAGTCTGAGAACTGAAGCTGAAGTCATGATCTCCTCTCTAATTTTTCAATCATTAAGGGGTTTTTTCCTAAACCTTTATTGTTCTGAATAACAAAGTAGCAGCTTAAGTGAAAACTCCAGTAATTCACACCAGTAAAATAAAAAGCTTTTTAATAAAGGTTGTATTTGAAAACTGCTTTTTATTCTGACCATCAATGCTCTAGAGTTTTATACTCATATTCATAAATGTTATCAAATGATCGGAGAACAAATCACATGAAAATTATTCATACAGATTTTCTGAAAGAGGTCTACTGATCCTTTTACTGCCTTTTTCACCTTGTTTGGGGGTTAAAACATGAAACACGCTTCCTTAAACAACCCTGTTGTGCAAAACTGCTCTGTAGAAAAGAAGAATCAAACAACATTCATGCTGATAACAGATCCTGCTGAGAATAGTTTAAGGAGAAGCTTTTACACTTTTGTGTTTAGTGTGAAAGACTCTTTGGAGTTTTTTAAGCATTTAATTTCATTTTGGATTAAAGCTCTTTCTGTCACCTGCTGAATCTGACTGCTGGTGAAAAGCGGCAACTTGCTGATGATCTGCCTGATGGCAGAGCTACGAGAGAGTCCGACCAGAGCCTTACAGGCCAAAGCTCGAATCAGGTCAGCGTCTGTGATGGGAACCTTCACCGACAGCAGAGACAGAAGCACCTGCAGGGTAGAAGAAGAGCGAGATGCCATAATCTCTGGGACAATAAGCAATGCTGCCAGTTTTATGGTGTTTATTTAAAGAAAATATACATGTTGTGATTAAAACAAAAGCAAGCATTTTGATGCACAGATATTAGCTGCCCACCTTTATGCCATTATTGTTCTGCACCACCTGCCACATGTGAGCCAGCACCCTGTTGTGGATGGGAGGGGGCTGCTGGGGGTGCAAAGGCTGTCTGAGGGGGGAGACGGCAAAAGCACCGACGCTGTTCAGGCTCTGGTCTGGAGCGCACACACAGTTTATTATAACCTGAGGTAAACAGAGGACAGAGAGTTTAAATGGGTCAATAAAATGGTAATAAAGAATCTGAACAGCTGCAGAAACTGATCTTCTCTGACGTTTACACAGTTATCTAACCTGGGAAAATAAATATGTGCAGTTAGTTGTTTGCTGGATGCAAAAAAAAAAAAAAAAAAAGTCAATTTCTGTTAATAAAATAATCCTAACTATAATTCTCAACATTTTCTTAGAGGCCAAACTAGGCTAAATGTCTCTTATTGTTTGCTAAAAAAATCTAACAAGCCTTAACTTTGATATCAAGACATTTTAGTTTAACCAACAAATAGAGAAAAAGATCAAAAGTTTTAGCTTACCTGCAGAGCAGACTTCTGAATCTCAGCGTCATTAGGGAACACCTCACCTTCAGCAACACCCAGAATGATGCTCATACCTGCACATGGGCACAAATATCCTGGGATCAAACCTCAACAAACCTCTGCTTTCAAAAAATCCAGAGAGAAACAAAAAGGTTTAACAGACCTATAGTGGGAACAAGGGATCTAGTTTCATCATAAACCTCCACAGTATCCGCCAGCACCAGCTGGACTTTAGGAACAACTGTCAGCAGGGCCATGATGTCCAAAGCATAGCGAACCGTGTCGCTCCTGCAAAGTAAACAACTATTTATTCCGCTGCTGCTTCATTGCACTATTTATATAAAAAGAGAGAATGAAAACATTCCTAACTTTTTGAAAACTCATCTCAGTTAGTTTCATCGCTGCTGTCAGTGAGTCAGATTACCTGCCGTAGTAAGTCGTCCAGTCGCAGGCGGCCGATATGAGCCGCAGCATTAAAGGAACACAGGACAACTTGTAGAAAACTTCAACCGGCTCCCAGTGCAGCTGAGGAGGCCCACATTCAATGAGAAACTCCATCATTTCAATTATTTGCTCCCTGGTGTATGTATAGGCCTGGAAGAAAAGCTGGATTATAAAGAGTCCTGGTAGAATATACCATTACATTTCTCACCATCAAACAGCCACAAACTTCAGTGTATTTCATCCAGATTGTGAGCAAGAACGAAAAAATTAACCAATGATTGAGAAGCTGACAAAAAAAAATAAGTTTCTCTGTTTTTTTCTACCTTTTTTCTGGAATTAAAAATGCAGTCTTTGAGGACTCTGTTGGCCCATGAACAGAGTATTTTTTATTCTCCTTAAGAGAAGAGTTGTTACGACCATCATTTTTTAAAGTTTATCCTCAAACTAATTTAAGTTCATTTAAATTTATAAGCCAATATGACTCGCATGTTTTAATCTCATCTCGGCATATAATAAGCTCTCTGAAAACCACAATAATGTTGGACTTTTTTGAATTAGTACAACTTGTACTTTTATATTTCAGTTTAAGTTTTTTTTAAATATCCAAACACAAAGTCAGGTGCCATTTTTTGAAGTATAAAAAAAGAAAACAATAACATTCCTTTGGCAAGCTGCAGCTTTTGTTACTAGCAGAGTTTTGTCTGTTTTGTTGTCAGCGATCTGATCACACAAAGTTTAAGCATACTTTCCACAATAGTTGCTACGTGGATTCGTTTGAATTAACGCTCTGCCTGCCATTATATTAAATGGTTGTTAAGTGAAAGACAAGCACAATAATGTTCTTTACTTTTCCATCCACTACTTAATGACAAACAAACTGCATGTTTACCAAGAACAGAAGCTGTAATCGTACCTTGTAAGATGGCTGGTGGGGAATAATGGTGCCGTTTTCTGAGGTGTGCAAAGAGTGTTTGACCTGTTCAGTCTTCACTGCCAGGTGAGCCTCAAAGTACCTTAATAAACACATAGATGATCAAAAAAGGTTTAATGCAGAAACACTGGTCAAGAAGCAGAAGACAGAAGTAATATTTGTACTAAAAACAGCAAAAATAAAGGTTGAACTCTGAAACACTTTACTAATGCAGATAAGTAGATTATTAGTGATCTGGTCTTAATATCAGTATCAGGATACCTGCGCAGCGCCATGCAGGTGTGCTTGGCCGTCTGTCTGCTGGAGAAGATCTGATCATCACTTAATGTCGGCGCCTCGTTCTCTGTGTTCAGAATCTCTAAAGTGCTGATCTGTAGGCAGCAAAAAGGAACACAGCAATAAAAAGACGTTTTCAGCTTCATAATCTTAGAAAGACAATTAAACCAATCTGATCCAAAGTTTGGACTATTATAATTTATTTAGGAATGAATGAATTCAGTCATTTTAAGGAATTCAAGCCAAAGATAATGTATGAACAATTCAGAAATGATCATTAATGGTTCATGCAAACTGATCTACACTTCAAACATGTCTGGAGTTGCTTTAGGTTGTTTTTGGTGTATTGATCTAAGAAGGCCAGATTATTTGCAGCTGTTAATTATTATCATAGGGACTAATCTGATTTAATCCAAAGGTATAAAAAAACACATCCTCTCATGTGATACCAGAATTTAGAATAGCAAATACTATTAAAAATTTAGCCTTGAACATCTTTTTTTAGCTATTTTTAACCATTTTCTTCTTTACTAAGTAAGAAAGAAACCACTGCAGCACCAGGGTAACAGCATGTGCATGGCTTAGTACTAACCAGATTGACTAGCCTGCGGAGACCATCCAGCTGGTCGAAGAGCTGCAGCACAGCCCTGAATGAAAAAGAAATGGAGAAAAACATGGTGGCGTGGCAGATGCCTGAAGCGTGGGACGACTCCAACAACCACAGAGCGTAGGTCACCATGTCTGACAGCACGCCGTCTGGGAACATGCACACCTAAAGGAGACATGCAAAAAAAAAAAAACAACCAGGAATGATGGTGGGGGTTAAAAAATACAAAAAAACAAAGTCATGATTTAAGGAAACATAAGATATCTAAAAAAAAAATCTAATCGAATCCATAAAACTACCTAGAATAAAAACAAACAACTGAATTATTAAGGATCTTCTTAAAGTTTTGTATGTTGAAATAAGTTCACTGCACCCTCTCCATTGCATCCTGATTGTAAGCCAGGTAGTAAAGGCAGAGAGAAACCCCCGTCGCTGCCATGGAAGGTCTCGGGATCTCCAGGAGCGTCTGCACTCCCCCGTGAGCGATGAACTCAGACGCAAACTTCTTATGCAGGAGCAGTGAGGCCAGATACTGATGAGACAAGAAAAAACAACAGCAATTACTCAAAGACTCTTTACCTCATACATTTACTGAGGAAGGCAATTTGTTCAGAGTTTTAAGAACTGTAAGAAGGTAATCTGAATAATAAAATCGAGTTCATTAAAAAATGTTTCAGCAAGTTAAATTCTGGGGAATAAACTTCTGAATGCTTATAAAAAGAGTTTCAAAAGGATTCAAAATGTTCAAACTTAAGTAGCTATTTATGAAGTATATCTTTATGGTTTTTAATGAAGCAAGAAGTTCAATGTTTCATGAGTTTGCTTAGTTTGTTTAACTCTGCATTTCATTTCTGGTAAAAAAAAAAAGTATCAGAAAAGTTTAAAAAAAATGTTTTTAAAGGATTATCTGAGGGTTTTTTTGCTGAGGTATCTGCATATTTAAAATAATGTTAAAAAAGGAAAAACACATATTTTTATTTGCAGTTAAATCATGATAACTCTTTGGTCTCTAAGACCAGGCAGCAGAACCCCACCCACAGAAGAAGAAATTATCTTTTACTCACAGATGTTTTTTTTACTGGGGAGACGCTGGTGGCAAAGTGACATGTTTTTTTTCATGTTCCTTTTTTAATCAAATTATCTACAAAAGATGTCTCCATATTAGGGCTGCAATTAAATAAGCAAATCTGGGATTTCGTTTTAAAGAATCTTTAAAAGACACAGATTTATTACAGATAGAAAAACTGACACCTACAAAATGACAACAATACCAATCAGATGGATTTTTGAAGAAAAACTGCATTTTCTGCATCTTTATTGTTTCTTTAATAACATTCTTACCAGCAGGGCATCAAAAGTAAGCTGAACATTTTTGGTCTTTCTGAGGTCGATGTAGTTCATCATCAGAGACAGAGTGTCCAGTTTCATAAAGACTCCAAGCAGCTGCAGAAATCAAGATTATTTAAATAACAGAGTTATTTAAAAAAAAAAACATCATTGTCTAAAACAGAAATTATCACCACAATATATTCTGGATATTTAATCCAACACAGACAGTCTAATAAAGAGACTTCTGAGCACAAAAGGTTTCAGGGGATTTTATTTAGGGGTATCATTATAAAGGGCCAGACAACCATGACCTCTTAGTTAGAAGCCATCTTGTGCTACAGTCTGTCAATCTCATACTCTGTCTATGTCCTTTAAGCCGTTTCCAGACTCTGTGACCGAGTGACTTCAAATTCAATTCCGTTTATTTCTATAACACCAATTCAAAACACATGTCATCTCCAGGCACTTCACAAACACAATACAGTCAGATTAGTTCAAAGTTTTTGTCAAGGAAAACCAGCTGATTGCATCAAACCATCATGTATGCATCTAGAGACAGTGGGGAGAAAAACTCCCTTTTAACAGGAAGAAACCTCCAGCAGAACCAGGCTCGGTGTGAGGAGACATAAGCAGACACATAAAAGGTAACCGTCAGCTCCACAGGTGGCGGCGTCAAGGAGGGCAGACTCACAGACTTGACAAGCTTCTTATATTAGACCCCTTCCTTACGATACTACGATTCAAACCCAGATTCAAGTCAGAAACAAACAACTAAAGTATGTCAGTTGTGGTCAAAAGTTTACCTACACTTGTGAAAAACATAATGTCATGGTTGTCTTGAGTTTCCAATAAGTTCTAGAAGTCTTATTTTTCTGTGATAGAGTGATCGGAACACATACTTGTTTGTCATAAAAACATTCATAAAGTTTGGTTCTTTCATAAATCTATTATGGGTCTGCTGAAAATGTGACCAAATCTGCTGGGTCA
>JAUZNJ010066033.1:0-26656 GCA_034780135.1 Jordanella pulchra
TCCATCCATCCATCCATCCATCCATCCATCCATCCATCCATCCATCCATCCATCCATCCATCCATCCATCCCATTTTCCTAACTACAGAAGAAAATAATCTACTGAACTAGAAGTATAACTAAACTAGAAGTATAAATTTTGAAAGCTATAAGTATTATACATGAAAAAAAATGTAGCAGCCCTGTAACAGAACTGTTAGAAATCTCTTCATGATGTGGAAGGCTGCCTTCCTCCTTTCTCTAAACATCCAGACATTTCAGAGCTCAGTTTTACTCCCAATTAGGGTGAGTGCCCAAAGCCTTCGACCCTCAATATCAGAGGGATTAGAGGGTTAAAAGTCAGGTACTGAGGCGAGGGGGCCTGGGGAAGGGAGAAGAACAGGGCACACTCTCAGAAAGCAGGCAGGGGGAAGTCAAAAGGGTGGAAACCTGGAAAAAAACAACTTTTAATTAGCAAGAGGGAAACTCTAGAAGAAAAAAAAGTCCTTCTTATGTCAAAACCTGAAATATAATTGTTCATTTCCTTTCAGAGGTGGCACAGCAGGAGGGGTGTTTCCACAGTCAAACTTGAACTTATAAGAGGCATCTTTAGCAAAAGCCCCAAGCTTCAAAGGCCTCAGCCTCAAGCAGCAGCAGCGCTGAACCAGCGGTATGTGGAGGCAAACTCTAGCCCGTACGCCTGCCAAGCTAAATTGAAGAAGAGCTTGCCGATGCAGCCAAATGATGCGTTCAGAAGAACCACTTCAAAACCCTCGCATAAATATACACACACACACACATGTGAAGGGATCAAAGTGTCTCAGAGTGGCCCGGTTTGAGCCCAAAACCCCCAAATCACTGCTGCCCTCCACGTACCCTTTCATACAGCGCCAAACACAAGCATGTATAACAAATGTGTAAAATCCAACCTGTATTGAAGCTCCTACATAGATTTTGAATCTTTAGAATCAAGCTGGTAAATCTGTGAAGATGCCCCCCCTAGAAGGGTAAACAAATTCCTGAGGACTGAGGAAAAAAATGAGAAGCAGGATAGGGATATTCATCTATAAAGAAAGACACCACAAATTGCTGCATTTCAGTTGGTTTGTTACAAAAAAATGACTCTTAATCTAAGCTTGTAATTACTTCTGGCCTGTGCTGTAATTAGGAGATGAGCCATGAACTAGGTCTAACTGGGCAAAAAGAAAGCAAAAGAAAGCACAAATGCACGGTACAGAAACTGGCATCACTGGGTTAAAGAAATAAATGCATCATCTGTGGTGCAACATATTTTACAGTAGGAATGGAAAAAAGAAGACCTTTATTTTGCATTTATTAAATCAGAGGGGGAATGTATATATATATAACAAAAAGTTGAGAAAAATGTTTTTAATAAAACCAAACCAGGCGAGGAACAGTTTTAATGATGAACCTAAGTCTTCTTAACAATATCCTGAAAATAAAAGCCCAAAAAACGTTCAGCTTTCGTGAAGTTTGCTAACAAGTTTAGCAGGATCCTTAGGAGAGAGACAGGCCCACAGCATCATCAGCCACCGCTGTTCTTTACAGTGAGCTTATTGATGACATATTCATCTGTTTTGTTCACAAAATCTTTAGTCTCCTCTGACTAAATTCCTAATAGAGACTGGAAAACTTCCCATCCATATTTGTTTCAAACTGATTGGCATGTAGTTGCATCAAATATTCCTAAAGGAGACTGAATGACCCCAAGAGGACGTTGTTTGCTGCAGAAAAAAAAAAGCAATACATTCCCTGTTTAACAACTACAATAACATGACTAGGAGAAGAAAATGAAGCTTTTTCTTTAAGTCAGTGTTCAAAAACCTTTAAAAATCACAGAAGTTGAACTTATTCTAGCAAACCTCCTCAGGAGTTCATTTTATACGCAGGCCGACACGTACTCACAGAGAAAGCTGCTTTCTTTCACTCAAGTGGCCGACCTTTTTGTTCTCTGCCTCACTTTTTTTGTAACATCTATTTCAGTCCCATCCAGGGTGACACAGATAGCACTGCTATCTGGTGCCACCCTCAGAGTTAGCGGGCCGGATGCAGGCAGGGAGCGGGAATCTGTGCAGCACAGACCGGCCAGAATCCCAATCACTGAATGCTGAAAGTGCCGCAAGTTGCGACTTGTTCCTGGTAGGAAGTGGAGTGGAAAGAAACCTCACAACTTCAAACATCTTAAGCAAAACAAACAACTATGTTTATGATTAGTTGATCTTGATCTTGGGCTCCTATGGCTGCATGTAGTTGTCAGTAACCCAGTGCTACAAGTGTTTCAGAAGCCCGATCAGAAAGAATAACTGCACCTTTTCTGGTATTTAGTTCCACTTTGAAAGCTAAATATTTACCTTTCAGTCAAGGAATTGTCTGAGAGGCAGTCACCTAAAAAAATCTAACAACTGGAGGGTCAGTGCACATGGATCCTCTGATTTAGCGGCTACTTCCACAAATGATCTACGATCACAAGCGGGCACCAATGCTTTTACCTGTGAAGACATATTTATGCAAAAACTATGCATAAAAGCGCAAAATGTCTGTGTGGGGCTGTAAAACACTACTGTTCTTGAATAAAGATGTAAAGCAGAGTGCATCAAAGCAAAACCTTGTCACGGGACTGGTCAGTTTCACATGTAAACACACTAAAGGAAGTCATGCAAGTTGGTGTGTTTAAGTTTTACAGATTAAATTCCAGTTTGAAGCTTTTTGATTATATAAAAAAAGTCTTAATTCAGAGTTTAATTGTATTTAATGATGTATGATTATAATCGCCTTCCTCCTGGAGAAAACAGACTAAAGGTAGTAAAATCACTGGATCTATGAGATGAGAAATTAAAAAGGCAAGTTAATGTACCTAAGAAAAAAAAAATTAGATGTAAATTACGGTGAAATTGGCAGTTAAAACTTGTTTTACTACTTTGCTAAAAAAAAAAAACAATAGGGCACACTGTGTGAGGGCATGGAGTATGAGTAACACGTACAGATAATGGGGTTGGGGAAGCTAAGACAAGGAGCTGACAGAGTGGAGAGGCGGGCAGTCTGCCTGCATTCTTGCTTCTCTCCCCGCGCTCCGTCATTCTGTTGTGTTGCTACACAGCCGGCTGGCCGGCTTAGCATGCTCCTGCACACAGCTGGAATCTAACCAATTAACAGCAAAAAGAAAAGAAAAAAACAAACAAAAAAAAAACTTCCTGTTACACTTCTAAGGTATTAACAGTGCATGACAGAGTAGCCGGGTTCCAGATAAATAGAGCAGGTTATACAAGCTAAAGGTGATTTGATTAACAGATCCAATTGTTTTGTTATTTTCAGGTGGAAAAAAATAAAGCAGCTGAAGGGAAAAAAAAGGAGGGGAGCAGGGATAAAGGAGGAAGCGTCGTGACTGGGTAAGTCAATCTGGCGGCTTTACTATAAAAGTGTCAATAGAAATAAGAGGTGGCCAGCTGCTGTAACGCAAACATGTGGTAAAGATCAGAAACTCTTTGTATATTATCACAGAAACCTCACAAATAATGTAACATTTCTAATGCGGTTGTATAAATAGGGTGCTTTGAATATACGAATCCCAAAAAGCCGCTGTCGGTGGCCTTTGGCGTGTTAACTTTAACACCCTGCTTCCTCAAGAGGCCTTTTCACTCTGAGGCTGTTAACAAAGACTGGCAGGAGAACAAGAGCAGCTCTCTTACCGATCACACGGCTTTTCACTCACACGAGGGGGCCGTGTAGGAAACTTCTGGCCTCTTGTTTCTTTACGGACTTTTATTAATAGTTGTAGACAAAGCTTCATTACCTTTACACGGACAGTTCATCCGTTCCTATTTCTAGTGCATCCTCTTGTAGTTAAGCCACTGAATCCTTGTCGATTTCTTTTAGCTATTGACAGAGATGGGAATATACATTTCTACACAAACATGATGGATAAAGACCCTGATAAGGATCAAGTTGATTTTAGTACAAAAGTCGGAAAAATCCCTATTTCTTAGGTGCAGAGCGACCGATAGTCAGTAAGTAAAGTCAGACCATCTTATTTCTCACTCAATAATATGAGGCACTATATAGGCAAACTATAAAGGTATGAAATAATGTAGAAAACTAAACTACTAAAAAGTTCGGAGGGGTAGTTTGTGGTGCCATTTAAATACCTTCAAGCTTTACCTAACCAGCAAATTATTGCTGAATGAATTAATTCAGAAGTGATTACAGAGTTCTAGCATACGTTACGTTAATTTAATTAATGTTAATAACGTATCGACCTGGGAGTTGGTGTGTTTTTTCAATCGTCCGATTGGACGCTGCCTGTAATAGGATGTCAGTACCAGACTAATGCTCTGTTCACCATACAAACCTCTTCCTGACCTTTCACCCTACACCCTGCCTCGGTACTGTTCCAATCGTCAATGAGCTGTGACGGGGACTGTGTGGGCTTGTAAAGACAAATCCACATGACCACAGTCTCCCTCAGCCTCTGGACACACATCACTGCTCTTCCTTATTGCTTCTTTAGCTCCTCATCGTCCCCCACTTCCTCCTGTGTAATACCTGTCACTCGCAGGAAAAAAAGGAAGAGGACAGTGGAGTGAAGTATTGATTTCTTGCAGTAAACCCTCACATTCCACATACTTATTTTATTTTTTTTTAATCTTGCTGTAAATCATTTCCAACAAGCAAATGCCTCAGTGTCAACGCAGATGCCTTATTCTGCCTTTGTTGGTTGATCATCAAAAGCTAGCTGTGAATTACAGCACGTGTCGACAACCCCGCACATCTTTTACTCATCTTTTTCCCAGATGCACGCCTGTATTTCTGCATGCGTCTGCAACACTTTCACAACATAATGAAATATGAGTGAATATGGCGGAGTTACAGGTTTTTAATCAACGCTGCCCTACTGTAGGAGAACTAGGGTCTAATTAATGAGTTAATAAAGTTACTATTTTAACCTCCAGGCAAACATTCGAGAGCAAATAAGGGTGTTCCAAGATAGTTCCATACGGTGACTCTACCACACGCTTAAACAAACCCTTTGACATCAGAGAAGTGAGCCTGATCACACGTGTGTGAGCAAACACTTCAGAGTTCATGCTGCTTTGTGTTTTCAACTCAGGAATCTGCTTCGATAACCTAAAGAGACACATAAAGAGATGTGTTGATTTAGAGCAAACAAACTGCTCCTTCTGTCGACAAAAGTTACTTTGTGATTCCCAACAAAGCAATCATTTGTATAATCAGTTTGAAAGTACAATAAATATGTCATGTGTGGTGAAGGGGGAAAGATCTGGGTCGCGAACCTCAAAAGGTCTCCCTGTGTTTCTTACTTTCCTTTATGCCTTTAATGGAATATATAAATTAATGGTCTACCTAAACTAAAATGATAGACCATTTGAAAATGCTTTCTTCATGCATTTAAAAGTGTTAGTACCTCATTTTCTTTGTGCCTGATTTGTGGAGCCTTCAGGCTGAGTTCAGAGCTGCTGCAGATCTCATCTGTTTATGTAAATATGATTATAAACCATCTCTTAAGTTGTTAGGTTTTATTTGGATTTACTATTCGTTTGTGACGTTTAGGTGTTTTCCTTGAGTTGGGTTGGTGATCAACAACATCAGCATATTTTGATTCATAAACCAAGCAAGAGAGATTTGGCTCAGAATCTGACACACAGTGTCTCTTAAAACACGGAAGAGAAGCCTGTCTGAGTTTGGAAGGGGAAGAAAACTGTACCGCCTGACTGCTGCCTTTTAAAGCCAACCTCCCCCAGTGCAGGAGCAACACCAACGCAGGCAGCAGTTTCACAATAGATTCCTTTGTGACACTGTAATCAGCAGCAGTGATCTCCAGTTCACATTCATCCTGTGTGTATGGCACATGTCTGGTTTATTTTCTCTTTTCTTAAAGGGGGGAAAAAGCAGCAGGGTGACAAAAATCCCAAACAGTGGACATTCAAGTGGGAAAAGCATCCTGCAGTAGGTACAACGCCTCCCAGTAGTTTAACTGAGCATATTTAATGTTTTTTTTCACTGGCAACTTAAAGGCGTTAGAGCACCAGCTGACAGAACCAAATCCCTTAAGGTCTTAACTAAAATATCAACTAATCTCAAAGGTTGCCTGTAACAACTTACAAAGTTGCTCCAAATCTGAAAGCAAAGCCATTTGCTAATGTGTCCATCAAAAATTCAGTTTATTTCATTTTCTTGCGTTAAGCTTAGCAACATATTTAATTAGGATTTTGTAGAACAGACCAAGACAAAACAGAGTGAAATTGTAAACGGTTAAGAAAATCATTGGTTTTCAGATTTAAAGTAGATTTATTAAGCCTGACTCAGCAGTGTTTTTGCTGCCAGCTTTGCGCGTCTTGACTAAAATTCTTCTTTTAATAATAACTTTTAGGTTGAATTAGATTTTCTATTAAAATAAATTTACATTTTTTTTTCGTCAAATGATCGATTACATTTCGGTCTGGACTTTGAGCCTTTTATAGTTTTGGTGTCAACTGTCCAGACTAGAGTATCTTATTCATTATGATAGGAGTGTCTCCAGAATGGGAAAAAAAATGACCGGAAATGCAGATAACAATCACAAAACAGTTTGCTTAAATTTACTGATTATCATCAAACTAGCCTCGAGCTCTCTCGCAGCTAATGGACACTTTGAAACCCTTGCAGGGTAGATCTGACAGGTAGAGAAGATCTGGCTTCATAGGATTCCAGTCATACTCTCATCATGAACAAACCCAATACCAAGAAATTTTAAAGAGAAGTTTTGAGAAGAGGATCTGTGCAAGAAAAGCACAGATATATTTTTGTGCTTGTGAAGAATTTTGACCAAATGTGGATATCTTTAAATCTGAAAGAACACTTGGGGAGTTTTTGAATAACTTAAGAATATGACTCAGACATCTGGACAGACAAGCAAAGAGGCAAACAGACAATTTTCCTTAGTGAGTTTGTGTGACATTGTTTAAGAATAATAACCGTACTGCCAGTCGTTCGCGCTGTCTAAACCGGCACCCGGTAGGCCAGCCTGAGTCACACATCTTTGACTGCCTACTGAAGCCTTATATGCCAATTTTAATCCAAACAGGGGGGACACTATCAAACTACTAAAAAAAAGTAACCAAATCCTAAATTTTTTTAATAGAAAGGAACAGATTACTATCAGTTTGCAATTTATCAAAGAATTGGCTATGAGGAATCCATACAGAAACTAAGTAATATGTAGGCACACAGAATGAGAAGTATGCATGGCGTGCAGCGTCAGGTAGATAAGCATCATAATGGCCAGGAGTCAAACTAGCATTATGGTATAACACGGATGGAATGAATGTCACTCAGGAAGGCAGACTGTCGGAATGAGAATGTAACTGTAGGCTTGTGGCAGACTGAACAAACTGGTCAATCCAGCTTCTTCAGACTTAAAAAAACAAACACAAAACAAAAAGAATGTTCTTAAGTCCAGATCTTTCTAATGTGACATGAAGCTTAAATCGATCTAACCTGCCTGCTGCCCTGCTTGCGTTACGTGTCTGCACCAGTGTGGACGATCCCTCTGGATAATGCAGACAAAAAGAACAATAAAGTTTTGATAGTGACCGGAGGGATGGATAATAACAGAATGGAAATGAAAGGACAAGGCCAATGCCTGGAAAGGGTCCAGCTTCGTCACAACCAGTCTTTGCATAAAACGTTTCCTAGTGTTGTAAAGCTTTTGGCCTGAGCGGCCTGCGACCTCTGCAGTGTTGTGGTTTTTTTGTTGTGTCTGACAGCGAAGGATGAGTAAGAGGCGAGAGGCACAGGACAAACAAAAAGCTGTGGGTGTAAAACACCACTTTGAGAAAACGGATCAAAGGACAGGTTGTCAGTGGAACGCTGCAATCCTGTGTTCTCTGTGTAACTTGAGCACCTTGCGGTGAAGGTCTTCTGCAGTTCCCTAAAACAAAAGCGGCGACAGAGAGCTACTGTTTTTAGAGGGTCAGAGGGCAGCAGTCGTGGAAAAAAGACTTGCACCACGGTTGAAGTGAAACAAGTGGACAGTGTGTTTGACCTCAGCTACAGTGCGCGTTTATTTAAAAGCAAGAATCACAACTAGCATCTACTAAAGCATCTGTCATATCCGTAAGCTATGAAACAAAAGGAAATTATGCACATTTCCTTTTGGAACACAAACAACCTGACCTCTATGCTCTGCAGCTCAGAGGAGGCAGACATAACCCACATGTGGGAGACAAGACTCTGCCACCAACTCCTCTGGTTTCCTTCCCTGTCTCTCTGGCCCAGGTTGTATCATTTAGTCAGACACACTCCGGATGGTTTTGGGTTTCAGGTCTACCCGGGAGGAGCAGAGAAAAAACACCTGTTGACATTAGACTCAGGTGGATGATTGAAATTGGAGCTGGGTGTGTGCCTCAGTCCAGCAGAGGATGTTAACTGTGTACTGTGGCCCAGAGTTACAACAGAAGACGCTGAATAGAGAGCAGAAGTAGAAACACTAATCTGAGCCTAACCTCTGACCTTTAGGAGGTGCTCGTCTCTCTTGCTTATGGGCCTTGTTGTCCTTTGAACTGATGCTATCTGGCTGTTGAATGACTTTCGGCTTTCAGGTCTTTTTTTTTCATTTTACAGCAGATGAGAATGCGCTTTGATTTCACTACTCACTGGTATAAAAAGTGTCAAATGAATGTAGCCTCAGCTCTTGCATATCGTAGCAAAAGCCCATACGTCTTGTTAGTTTTACCCTGAACCTACCCTCACATTAACCCCTGCACTTGTATATTATGCTTTCAAGACCTCCAGCTGTATGCTCTAATGGTATTGCTTCACACTGTTCTTAAAACAGGTCTAAGTCATAAATCTATAGATGAAACAGACTTCCTTTTAAACTAATAAGCATTTTTAACGCAATATTGAAAAGAAAACGGAAAGAGGGAAAGGAACCAATAAGAGTTTTGCAAAAAGACTTTTCAAAAGTATTAATACCTTTAACTTCATTGTTTCTTGCTGGTCTGATGGGATAATGCTTCGAGAAGATAACTATTAGTTGTGTTTTCCACAAATCTTTCTTCTTTCTAGAAAAAAATTCAAGCAAAAGTGCAGTTGTAGTGTTTTGCTCTAGAAGATGCTTTTGATTAGTAAAGAGAGGGAAACTGATCATATAGTAGATAATTAAAAGTGTTAAATTGGCTTGTGTAAAGTTTTAACACAACATATGTAAAGAAAATGGCAAAACGTGAAAATGCTTTAATTAAATAACACAATGATTAAGCTTACTTGCAAAACCATGTGTAGCAGAAACACTGATACTGAACCTGATACATGGCAAAGCATGGTGGTTGCTGCATCATGGTATGGTAATTTTATTAATCAGAGACAGGAAAGTAGCTCGGTGATGATCACTAACAAAAAAAAATGCTGGAGAAATATTCAAGGGGTATGAATATTTCTGCAAGTCACTGTACCTTTTCAGAGAAAGAGGAAGCCCAGTGTAGACCTCTTGAAGTGCTTTTTGGTGCTAACCATATGCACAACCCTATAAAATCTGCCTGATGTACACAGGATATGCTGTGACAAAGGCCCCTTTCTTGTGGTTAGACTGAAATCTTCTGGAAGCCATGTTTGTGCACATTATAGACTCGGTATTCCCAGTCTAAGGACAAATATGTAGAGATCTGTTTGTGCTGGTTAGATGTCTGCAGTCTGGTTGTCTTTATAAGCATAAAAAGCCAATGTTTTTTATTTTTTTTAATTTTGTCCCCCTGCATAAGTTTTAGTTATTATGAGCATCTTTTCTTTTTGAAGGGTAAAGTAATCTGACAGAGTCTAATAGGTACAACTAGAAATAAGGGCTTCATAAAAGACACATCATTCAATGCCAGAAATAATGACATCCCCATCCCCCAACAGTAACATGACATTATTCCATGTACATCTATGCTGCATGTGTCTGTTCTATGTTTTCCCTCATGTTGCTTCTTAAGTAATCTATTTCGTACTCAGATATTCTCGCTTCACCTTTTCAGTTCTTCATCCACCCTTTTGTCATGTTGACGGATTACTCAGCTTGATTGTGGATAACAGAATCCTGCTGGTGGCAAAGGCGTTGCTGGTGGCGCAGGGGGGATTAGGATGCTGTAGATCATGCAGCTAACGCACATACCACAAGCCGTTTTTCCCCCTCAGAAGATAAGGTCACTAAAATAAAAAGCCTCTTCAATGGGAGTATCTCCTCTGCTGTGGGAAGTCTTATCCAGAACTGTCAGCCGCCATCATTCGCTCGTTTCTTTACTGGTCCGACTTGTCCACACATTGTCGTTAGCCTTCATCCCTGAAGACAGGGACTCTTGACCCCATGGACCGCAGGGATGTAATTGCTGAAGCCCACTTCAACATTCTGAAGTCAGACCTTATTCAGTTTGGGGTCCTGCTGACAGAAACCTTCTCTTATCTCTGCTGGATAATAAAAGCTCTATGGGAGAGGGATTATTATTCCTTATGCCTCTTCATATTGCGCCTCCCTTTCTAAAGTGCTGAATGTTTGTCGCTTTGTGTAACACAAAGATGTTTGCATGCACCCTCTTCAGTGTTTGACACGTTCCCTGGCTCTTCTTTTGCGTCTTATGTTCATCAGCCAAAACGTTTTATACTTTTATAGCCAAACAATGTCAGATTCATACACAGATTTGAAAAGATCTGCTATGAATCCAACCCTTTGTTTATAAACCCCAAAAAGCTTTCGACAAATCTTTGAAAGCCAACGACAGAGCCAAGATCACTTTTTCAAACTCCGTTGCTGCCTGTCTCAGGAATGTTTCAAGTGCACAGGGGAGAGAAAAGGAAATTACAAGTCGAGAAAGGAGGAGGGCGAGTCAGGAGGGGGGCATTCCTCCACAACGTCCAGGATTACAACTTGTCTCTCTACTATCTCTTGCTGCTCCTCAATTCACAGTAATCACTCACCACAGCAGTGATGCCCCAGCTGCAGTTTATCTTACCCAGCGATCTGTACGAGCCTGTTGCAGCCAGAGAGAAAAGACAACAGCAGAATCTAACCTTTCAAGTTCCAGTTTTATCTGAGACGGGGCCGAATCCCTCTGCCACAGTTTCTCCTCCATTGGGTTTTATCAGATAGGCCTAGCCCACTTTTAGAGAAAGAGGCATGTTCAAATAAACATTCTATGCCTCAAAAAAAAAGTTACGAAAGAAGTACTGCAATAGATTTTACAAGAAAAATATTCAGTGTTATTTAAATAATGCTCCTGCTTTTCCAAAGCTGCTTGGTGTTGCTTGTGTTCTGATTCTAGACACTTTAATTGTTATCATTTCAAATCTTTTAGTGTTTTTTTTTAGATTTAACTACTTTATCTTTGACATCTTCAATACACCTTTCAATATATCAGAACCACTCGGCATGTTGAAGGAAACAAAATTAGTTCCAAAGACGAGCAAAAAAAATGTTGCTACTTTGGATTCATCCCCAGCTACTTGCTCTGCAACCAGACTCTTAAAGAACTTCACACAGATCCCTGCAGGCCTCTCAGTGTAAATTACGGGTTAACTGCAACCCTTCACCTCTACTGCTTATGTATTTTTGTAGCCAGCAGCAGGTTATTGATATTAAATGCTGTCAATACTTTTTCAGCAAGGTTTTCCATACAGAATAAGTGAAACTAAGTCAAAGAGAGTTTTCTGTATAGGAAGTTTTCAGATCGGTATACGCTTTTCCTCCTGATTGCAGGTGATGAAATGAGGGAGTTGCTTTGTTTAATCGAGCCTTGAAGTTTCAACACGTGGATTTTACTGACATGGTTCTTCAGAGCAACAGAAAGCTCACAGTGAACAGCCAGCATAATAAAAATCCCAAATCCTTTAATCTTTTAGATTAAAAGTGTACTAGGTTCTTGTTCAGGGCCTTTTACCCTGATACCTGTAAATTAAATCCCTTGTAGGACTAACTTTTCTATCACAGTTAGAGGGAAGCAGACTAGAGTTGATTGGGCTGAAAAAAAGAGAGTTTATAAAAGAAACCTTTTAGAGACTCGGTTCTGTAACAGGTTTATCCTTCAGCAGGACAACTAAACAGCATATAGTCCAACCTATGATTGAATGGTTTTATTCAAAGCATGTTGAGATAGAAGGAAGGTTCAGATGATCGCCAAGGCTACATATCAAATCTGACTAAGGTTATTTTGCACAGATTATGGAGGAAAGATCCTAGTACTCAGATGTCTGAAACTATTAGAGGAATACCCCAAATGACTTGCAGCTATAACTTTAAAAAATATTGATATCAGAAAGACATAAAGTATAAATGCTACACTACTCAGAATCTTTATCAAAAATTTGTCTAACCTATAACGACATCATTTATAACTTCTTGTTGTTGTTGTATAAAACTCAGATAAAATACTTAAAATTTGGTTGATGCATCAGGAAACGCTGTATAGAAGATTAACCATACCAGACCTAAACAACTTGCAGCTGGTTTATTTTTTTTTACCGATTATTGTTTAAAAGCTAATTTGTTTTCCATTATTTAGCTTAGGAAAATAAAAAAAAACATTACATTACATTAGTTCACTAAAAAAAACAAACTACTGTAGAAAGAATATTAATCCTGTGTCTATTAACTGGATGATCCTACTTGTATCTCATGAAATATTTACATGTCATGGTTTTCAAAGTAAAATATATTTACATATGGAAATGTTAGTGAAACGATGGGCCCATAAAAAGAGGGATGAATGAATATTTCCTTTAGATTTTCTAAGGAAACGGGTTGCACCTATGGTGACCCCCGTGTGCAAACACAATGTTTTATTGTGCATCTATGTGTCAAATTGATTCTAAAAAAACTGGTTCCTATCCATGAGAACCTTCACCGATATCCATGTATTTATGCAGACAAACAACTGTGCCTCTTAAGGCTTTATACTGACCACCTGCAGCATTTAAATAGGCAAATATAAAAGATGCAATAAATGTAATTCCAGGAGAATGCAAAGTCTTAAATAAGGAAAAGAAAAAGTAAGAACATTTTTGAGTAACCTTGGACAAGTCAAGCAAAACAACATTAAAATTATCAGGAAGTTTATCACGTACATGTTGCTTCTTCCCCTATGCTTGTCTCACTTGATAGAACTGGATGATTAACAGCTACACAGACTCTGGTCTGAAACTGGTATCTACTTTATCTCCCCCTCATTCCTCTCTCCCTCTCCTTTCCATCATCCTTTGAAGTAGTGTGCTGACACTCCACTACAGGATTTGTTTTAAAAAGCTTGGGCTCAGGTGAAATAGCTCCAAACAGGGGAACATGTTTCCTTTTAAAAATCTGTCAACCCTCATCAGTATATTTCATACCTTTTACTGCAAGTAGAGCCACTTGTTAAGCAAATATGAAAGGTCGTCAGTCTGGATAACACTGAAAATATGTGCCGTTTATCTTACTCGGTTTATCTTACATCTATGGAAGGGAAGGCAGTTCCAGACTATCTACACTCTGAGTTTTGAAGGCCACAAATAATTCCTTCATGGATGCTTTCCTATGTGCAGCTTGGCATATAGAAGTGAATAACTCTAAAGTAAAGTTATAACTTAAGATAAAACTAGAGGGAATGCAAAGGTGTTATTGTTACTTGTTTAATTCAAATTAAGTTAAAAATTATGTATTAATCCTGAAAGGAAAATAGATGTTGAACATAACATGCAGGTTTCTGCAAAGAGACGTTGTAAATGCTGATGGTGGGAGCCAGGCAGGATTCTTCTGGTCTGTTCTAAAGCAGACCTCAGAAAGCCTCTAGCTAAAACTACTCTGCTATATTATTATTATTCAGATAGTTTTATTTTTTAGTTTCCCAGGCTCTTGATGCTCAGGAAAGACACATAGTGTAGGTTGCACTAATATGAAAATCTGGGACGATATCCATCCATCCATCCCTCCCTCCATCCCTACATCCATCTTCACTCGCTTATTCTGTCAGGGTCATGGTGGGGACGGGGCCTATCTATGGCAGTCTATGGGCAAAAGGTGGGTTACACCCTGGGCAGATTACCAGTCGGTCACAGGGCAACACTGAGAAATACAACCAGGACAACACTCAAACCTAAGGACAATTTAGGTTAATCAATGAACCTAGCAATCATGTTTTTGGACTGTGGAAGGAAGTCAGAGTACCCAATGAGAACCCACGCATACTAAGGAAGAACATGCAAACTCCATGCAGAAAGACCCCGGACTGGGAATCAAACCCAGAATCTTCTTGAATAAAATAGGAATTTTCACTAACCTAATGCAGAAAGAAATACAAAAATCTTTTAATATGATTTAACAAATTAAAGGTTGTACATTTGAATTAAGACTTAACAAAAATAGCGAGTTAAAGATTTTAGTATTTATTGATTTTAAAATGTATTTGTTCCCCAAATTACATTTATTATTAATCTTATAGTATTATTAATCTTTTTGTTCTATTTAGTCCCTTAATCTTCCATAAAGATCTTAATATTAACTGCTCTAGTCAAATAAATTTCCTTTAATGAATAAAAAAGTTATGTTAACAACCTTTTTATGTGTCTTTGTGGCATCTTTTTTCTACGAGCTATATTGGTAACTGTGTTTTGTTTTATTTTGTTTCAGGCTAAGCATGGGGCGAGACAGATTTTGCACCATGAGTATCTTTCCAAGTCCACCGATGTCCTTTCTGCTCCTCCTTATGCTTCCTTATGGCATCTTTACCAGCAACTGTCCAGACGACTGCTTGTGTCAAAATCCAACGAGTATTTTATGCGCCCAAAGACGCTCATCTACAATTCCTCTTGAAGTGGATGTGTCAACTAAAAACCTCTTTCTGTTTGCAAATGGGATTGAAGAAATTAAAGCCAAGGATTTTGATGGACTAGTTAATTTAGAAATGCTGGACCTCAGTCAAAACAAACTGACCAGTCTTCCTGAAAGGGTGTTTGAGCCACTGATCTCTTTAAAAAATCTGGATTTGTCATCTAACCAGATCACCTACATCTCAGAGGAATGTTTCCATGGAATGCCACAGCTGGAGCGTCTTTATTTGTATAGTAATCACATCGAAAAAATCCATCCCTCTGCTTTTAATGGCATGGAGCATCTCCTGGAACTCAAACTGCAGGGTAATATGTTGACAACCTTGCCCCTTCTGTCACTACCCAGTCTGCTGCTGCTGGACCTCAGCTTTAATGACTTGCCATCTTTAAACCCTTCAGAGCTTCAGACCCCGAACCTGGAGTCACTCAGGCTGGGTGGTGTGGGGCTTACCAGTCTAAATAAGGAGCTTATAGTTAGTCTAAAAAATCTTCATGAATTAGACATTTCAGGAAACAAGCTTGATTCTTTCCCCTCTGCACTAAAGGAGACACCAAGACTGTTTGACCTAAACCTAGCTGGCAACCCAATGGGCCCTCTGAGGATTGAAGATCTGCAAAACCTCAGTGAATTAATAAAGCTGGACATAAGCAGTCTCAGTATACAAGGACTTCCTGAGGAGTTTTCCCAGCTCTTCCCCCACTTATTAAAACTAACAATAGCAGAAAATCCCTTCAACTGTCTTTGTAACTTAGCATGGTTTCCAAGATGGCTTAGTGCTCAGAGCATCACCCTGGAGAGAACGAAAGAGACACGTTGCCATTTTCCACCAAGCAACGCTGGAAAGGTTTTAGAAAATCTGGAAACCAGAGATTTTGGCTGTCCAACAACAACTGCAATGACCACTACTACTGTCAAGACTACGACTACCACCCTGCCTGTTCCTGGTACCACTTTACCAACAACTACTAGATCTATTCAAGTCCCCAGGGCCAGTGATAATCCACCTAGCCAAGGTGGCAACATTCCTCTGGCTCCTGTTCTGCCATCTCCAAGCAGCAGCAGCAGTACTGACTTAGATGAAGAGGAGCAGTTCTGCCCCCATTACGCCTGCTTGAATGGAGGTACTTGTCAATGGAATCAGCATGGTCAGGGAGTCTGTATATGTCCAGATGGCACATCGGGGCTATTTTGTGAAATCCTCAATCACACTCCAGCTTTGTCTCCTGAAGCCCATCCATCGAAGGAAACCATTGCTGCAAACACGCCAGACATCAGTTCACATCAAGCAACGGCGACTTCAATTCTGCTAGACCTCCACCGCTACGTTGAAATGCGGCCTCACATCCGTGGAATTCGCCTGACCTACAGAAACCTCTCTGGGCCGGACCGCAGGCCGATGCAGCTTAACCTTCCAGTAACCTTCCCGGAGTACACACTCCGAGGTTTGAATCCCAACTCCACTTACAGTGTATGTGTCAGCCCTTTAGGTGCCGCTATGGATAAAGACAGTGTCTGCACTGAAGGTCATACAGAACCTTTAGGCCCTGTTCGAAGGGTTGATACTCCAAAGCTCACCACAATGCTGATGCCTTCAATTGCCATTATGGTGCTGCTGGTTCTCATAGCAATAACAGTGGGAGTGGTGTGCTTTCGTCGAAGAAAGAGAGCCAAGACCCACCTGGATCTTGACTGTGAGCCTTCCCAGCTGGAGCCAGATGGAGTTAAAGCCGGTTTGGATAACGGGGCATTGTTTCACAAACAACCGCAACTTATGATCCCTGAACCTGTTGTCCAAACAGGTAGTCTGGAGTATGAGGTTTTATTACTACAAGATCATCATTCGTCAAATAACAATATGCCGATGCATAAGCCATCTTACTTTTGACAATAGCTCTTGATCACTCAGATCTGTGGGAGGATTTTTCTTTCCCCAGCTGTGTCCTGGCAAATCGAACATAAAGAGTAGTGACTACTGCTTGAAAGTCGAGGACACAGAGTCAGGCAACTAATCACCAAAAGAGAAGCTGGACTCACTATCAACTTACTTCTCTATGGTTGTCCAAGAAGACTAAAACATTGAGACACTATATTCTAAATGCTGCAATGTATGACATCCAACATGCTGTGATGCTGGGACTGTTATTTTTGGCTAAGATTGAGGTTACGGAGACTTTAAAAGCTCATGCACTCCCTTAGGTGCACTGCCTGTGCACTAATATAAGCTTGTGCTCCCTTTCCTTATCACCAAAGGCCAGGTGAACAGTCTCAGTAGTTGGTTTTGAGGCAAGGTGAAAAACTCATCAGTAGCCTACTTACCGGAAGGGATCAGTGTATGCTGTGAATGACCTTTTAACTCACCAAATGAAGTTTTACAGAGAAAATAGCTGATACATGTATTTCTTTATTTGGATTAATTTTTTTGTATACGTTTTTTAAAATACTTTTATTTTTTATTACTGTTAAATGTTGTGAATGTTAAAACCCTTTGATAACACCCTCACCCCTCTAAACTCACTTCTTGTGACTAACAGACAAAACATCAGATTAAAATCTTTGAAGATTAAAACTCATTTGGTACCAGTAAAGTCAGTCATAGGGTTTTACATCCAGAATATCAGACAGTCTAAGTAGATGGGAGTCTGGAATGAATCAGGATTAATTTCCCCCTAGGGGAGAAGGGAAACAGGATTACAACAAAGTAGGGGAGAGCTAGACTGAAGCCCTTATCATTCAGTATTCAATGAACTGTTAAAAAATAGTTTTAAAATGTATTTTGCTAAAAATAAAAACAACTAAATAGATCTCTGGTGACTTTATTTATTGCTTATAACCCATTTTAAGGACAACTCAGCCATTTGTTTAACATAATTTTAATACATACAGTTCCTGGTCTGATGGTAACATTAGCGGAGCCAACAGTTTCCATGTACCGTCTTTAATTTGGGTAAAAATATTATGCTTGATGGTATGGCATGAACTGTTACTATTATGCAGAAGAGACATCAGTTTTGCATGCTTGTATTGAACCAGACTATTCAAAATCCAGATGCACAACCTTGTGGTGTGCATACTGTTTGAAAAAAGAAAACAAGATGTGCAGAGGTCCACTGGAGGACTGTCAAAAAGACACGCAGGGAGCCAAGATCTATATCTGTGAATCTTACACAAATAAGGACACCATTGTTTGTGTGTCTGTGATAATGCAACTGCATGTTCTGTCTTGTACAAACATAACTGCAGACATCAAGTTACTATCATTGACTTCCTTCATTTGCCTACATGCATTGGTGTACCCAGAGTCCAAACAACTATCTGTGGGTAAACACACCAAAGATGTATCCCTGAATGCCTTAAAAATGAACAGTAGTATTTTTCAGCACATCAATTTCCTTACAGGTCCCACATATATCTAAATTCCTTTAAAATAAGAGATGCAACTGGAAGATCCGTCAGTAAGATATATAATATAGATATTGAGAATAAGTAAAATTATTTTCAATGTATTAATTTTTTCCCTGTTTATTTAGGGGACGTTTTCATGTCTATTGCTTTTGTATTGTGTGAATATATTTGTATAAATGGAAACAAATGATTAAATGAAAACTTAAAGTGAAACTTTTTTGGTTTTTTTGTCTTGTCGTACAGAGCGCTTGAAAGGGTGGTTCAGATTAAGGAGAGAGGGAAGGTGGGAGTGCTGGAAATGTGTTTGCCATTAACTTCCCTTACACCATCACTTAGCAGGGCGAGAGAAAGTGTAAGGAAAAAAGGGAAGAACACTGAAAATGCAGGTATAAAGTAGCAGAGACACATCAACCAACACACGTTTTCATAGGTTTTTGGAAACCCATGAAAACAGCGCTGAGTGAAATTTCTATGAATTGATGTCTAAACCTGATTACTTAAACTAATAAATCAACCTCTAAACATGACATTTCAACAACCACATTTCATTCTGGTGAAAAAGCTTAGTTAGCTCATTCTCGACTCGAGCAGCCAGCCAACGCCAAATATTCTGGATGTGCCTTAACTTGCCTCAACAATCACTCAAAATGACTCTGCGAGAAAACAACCTATCACTGTGACTGCCATCTTTTTGTTGGCACATGGCCTCCCGCTTCCCATAGAACTTTTTTTTTCATACTATGGTAACTAAGAAGACAGAAAAAAAAAACAAACAAAAAAACCCTAAATAATTATTGAAGCAGAAACCATTTGGTCTTGTTTTAGAGAACAAAATATAAGACAGAAATTACAAAATCCATTAATTGTACTGACTTACCTCACAACTAAGACCCAAAATATGCCAAGTTAATGTTAAAATAAGGAGGCAGAAATGGCAATGAGCTCACTGCAAAAATATTTATACTTTGAGGGTTTTTTTTCCCCAACCTTTGCCTCATTACAGTTACAAATTTGCATATTTGGGAATTAACATGAGACTGACACAAATAAAAAACATACATGCATATAGCAAACAAAGGATCTTCTTTACAATACTTTTTCAAATCAAATTAAGTCTGATAATGATGAGACTTCCCTGACAATATGTACGTATACAACAATTACACATCTTCTACTACACCACTGCGTGAAAACATGGCATTGAAAGTATTGAATTTCCATATAAATTGCTCAACTTCTCTCTCCAACAGGGCACAATTTTCCAAAGCAGATATAACCCACACTGCTTTATAAGCAAGAAATGTAAACAGAGGGTCTTGGACTTATGCCTAAGCTGGAGGCAAAATGGAAGTAATAGAATATAATTAAAAACACTCACTGTAAGGTAGAATGTGAGCATAGCCGTTGTGACTGCTATAAGCCAACTCTACGAGCATTGTTGCAAACCCTGATAATAAACAGGATGACCACCCCTGTGTTTTAACGGTCAAGGAGGCTGGTAAGAAATGGATGCAGGATGTAAACACATACAGGTATAAATAAAACAAACCAAAATCTAATATATATACCTTCCCACAGCTAGGAGCTGTTGTGTGATGATCTACGCCAGCAGCAACACAAACTCATAAAAACAGCTGCATTCCCTCTCATGCTGGCAGAAATGATTCAGCTTTATGTATTTTGGTGAATTACCAGGGCATACAGTCAACCCACTAATGGCTTTACATAATAAAATAGTTTCTTCCAAAATGCTTGTAAAAGTTACAGCAACCCTGACATTATGACCACTCTACTATATTGATAGCAACTTACTTCCATTACTCAACAAAAAGCAAGAAGTCTTCAGTGTAACTTGGGATTTTTTTTAACTGGAGTTTTAGAAATAGAAGTCCTATTTTCCAAGATGTAGCTTGTATGCGGCCTGTAAGCTATAAGTCATATAAGGAATTTACTTTTTAAGATTTACTTTTATGTTCGGATTTCTCTAGCATGTCTCAGGCCTGATTACTTTCCCAACCTGGGGAATAAAAAAAAAAAACAAAAACACTTGCTTAGAACCTTTCTAACAACACGAAGTAGGCTAAAAGTTTAAACAATCAACATGTCCTGATTTATAGATATTTATGAACATTGCACAAAGTGTCGATGTAGAAAGAGTAACAAAGCCACTGACAACTCATCCAGACAAAAACAAAAAAATATTGTCATTATTGATGGAACCATAGAATCTACTCTCAAGCAGAAAATCATGAAGGAGAAAGTAAAGTTAATAACTTCAGTCCAGCTGTGTCTTGCAGCAGCAACATACCCCAGCAGGTCCACCACTGACCAGCTTAAAAAGCAAAACTAACTGTGTCTAAAAGAACAGGTTAAAGTCTGGACTGAAATCTGACCATTTCTGCTGATAAAAGATAACTTGGCAATTTTTAACTGATATCAAAATTAGTTTGTGATCTAAAACATTTAGGGGCGACAAAATCGCTCAGACAGAAAAACTCTGTATGGGAGAAAAAATCCCTTTAAGACAGTGTAGCTGACTTGGTCTAGTTGATCGTGTAGCTGACTTGGTCTAGTTGATCAGGAACAATAATCAAAAAAAATGTAATAAATGGGTTATGTAAAATATTACAGCTAAATCCCTGTATGATGCTTATGCCCAACAGAAGGAGTTTGTATGCACTCTATAACGTGTTTCTGTCCCTTCATTGTTCAAATTGTTTACGTTTTTGACCTTTTAGAAAATTCACACATCTGGGATGCAATCTAAAATGTAGCAACAAGTACTGCATTTAACGGAAAGCATGCTACTCAAAGACCCCCTTTCCCCCCCGCCCCAGAAAACCTCACTAAACGTCCTCAGAAACTTGTTTTAATGTTATGCCTTTTTCTACTCCTCCCCATTTCTCACCTAAAGAATATATCAAATCAAAGTGGCACTATTAATACACGGCTTTTGCACTTTCTTCTAAACCTCTCAGTTTATCATCCCAGTAACTTTTTTCTTTCTCTCACTGGACCATTTTTCAGTCCTCTGCGGCACAGCTGACCTTTAAGTAACCCTAGACCACCTCTTCACCCTCAGAAAAGATTTATAGCACACGGTTACAGAAAAAATATGGGGGGAAACAACAAAGAGAAGAGTTTAGTTTGTTATACAGTACAAAAATTTAAAATCTATATTAGTAGTGGTGCAAAAAGGGACTAAGGATATGTTTTTAAATAATGCTAAACACCAATCAATTGCTTTACAAAGAAAGGGAACATCTTTATTTGTGTGACTTTTTAATGATGTTCTATGATTCTGATTTATCCTAAAGAAATACAGGCGAATACAAAAAAAAAAAAAAACTGGGAGAGACCGGGGAAAGAAAAGCTGAGCAAAGAAAAAAAAAACATTGCACCACTTTGTTTTTGGAACCAGATTCCCTGGCTCCAGTTTTTTGGCCCTTAGCACGTTTCCCCGCAGCTCTCCGCACATTCCACCTTCCCTCTGCTTAAATCTTATAGAAGAACTAATAATAATGGATGAAGGGTGGTGTGCCACCAGTTCCTCTCTAGCTGCATAGCTGCCAATGTGTGCCAGCAGATGCCCTAAATGCTGCTGCAGCAAAAGAGAGAGGCACTGAGTGGGGAAAGATGAGAAGTCTGAGAGAAAGAAAAACAGGAAAAGAAAGCAAAGGAAGAATTTGACTTTTGGTTAGTTTCTGGCAACATTTATCAAAAGGCAGAAATGCAATTCATTTTACATGTTGAAAATTGTTAAATATATATAAAAAACTGCATTAGAGATGTTTCTACCATTGTGCACCTTCAATAAGGGTCATTTTCAGTAATTTCTCACTAAAATAAAGTAGAGACTGATCTTTAAGTTCATATTACATGTGTTTAATGTATTACAGAGATGAATTGGGCCCCTAATATGTACTAGTAAGCAACATGAGGCCATATCCATACATAAGCCAGAGCTGTAAATTTAATTTGTTTGGTCAGGTTATGAAGCTTCTTTACAGTTTCCAAACTAAATATCCAATGACAGCAGTGTTACTTGGCTTCTAGCAGCTTGTATAAAATCAGTTCAAAGGCTGAAAATAGTCTATAAACTTGATTATCTCTATTAAACTGTTAATGTATTGTTGCCCAAAAGATTTACAGTGACATTCAGACTATTAGCATCAGTAGCCAACAAACTAAAGCTGTATATCAAGCAGACAACAAGATCATCTCTGTAGTAGCACAATCTCAGAAAGTTGCTGTATAGTATCTTTCTAAGGCTGAAATTGGGCACTACTGTGCTAAAGTTTCATTTTATAGGTGCACCAAATTTCAAAAATGTGATAAAAATACCTAGAAACCAAGGGGGATGTGCAGCACCATGTTATTCTGTGCAGTAACACAAAACTTGTTACAAAAACACTTTTTAAACCATAGCTTTTGGTGTGCGTTGGTAATATATTTGAATACCCTGATGTCTGCAGTCAGCCCATGCATAATTGTAGTCTTGTTAAACTACAACCAGTTTAATTTAAGCCAAATCTTCTTACAGCTACTGTTAGTAAAATTGGCTTAAACAGACTGTAAATAGTAAACTTTAACCGTGCTTTGTGCAGCAGCAAAAAAAAAGACCAATAAAAAAGGATGTTCTAAGCCAGCTGCCAAAACAAACTCTGATATGAATTAAAACACAACACTGTACAGAAAAACTGCATTTAACCAAAGTGGTGTCTGTCTCTTTGAATAAATACAGACACAAGTTTGGATTTATTCTATGACTAAAAAAAGAAAACTTACAATTGCCCTCATATACCAACTTACAAATAAAATGCATTTTCAAAATTATAAATGTGTGGAAAGGTTGATATAAACATAAATAAGGAAATAGACTTTGAGGGTGATGATTTATGAAGAGATTGAAATAGAAGGCATGGGATGGAAAGAATTATCTGTAATTAAAGTGGTGGAGCGATGATAAAATGCGAGGACAGATTAGGGAAGGGCGCTGCTGCAGGCTGAGTTGAAGCAGGGCCACGTGCGCTGATAAGTTTATCTCCTATTGAAAACACCCTAATGACAGGCTCTAGGGGGGCCGTTGTTGAGGTGTCAAGGAGGCGTGTGGGCATACTAATGCAGAGAGCATAGGAATAAATAACAAACTAAACAGAAACACCTGACATCTTATGGAAAGCATCAAGAGCTTCTCACTTCCAAGAAATACAGGGATAGAGATCGGGTGGATTTTATTTATTTACCAGAGCATAAACAAATGAGAAATATCATATAAATAAAAATGGTTGGGGCTTGCAGAGGAGATATTATAAAAGGGTGAAGCAGTGAACAAGAATCACAGAGAGCAATGCACGATGCTTGTTGGATTAGAAACCAGTACTTCACAACACAAGTATAACTAGAAAAGCACTTGGAATCAGTGTCCAAATCAGACATACTTTAATAATCCCAAAGGGAAATTACAGTTTTAATACAAACCGTTCGTCACAATACATCACCTACATTAGGGTGGGGGGTGGGGGTTGAGAGGGGTGGGGGGACGGATTAACTGGGGTCTGTTTGGAGAGCACAGACCTCCACCAAGCAGCTTGTTTGTTTGTTTGTTTCTTTTCAAAGTAGCTTAAAAAGTGTCGGGCAGATTTTGCTCAAATCTTCTGAGAAGGGACCATTGACAAATGATTAAATGTTGGTGAGGATCTGGATAACCGTCAGGGGGAAAGAACTAATAATAATTGCTTCGCCTCCTTGGTGGAGGTAATTAAGGAAGATGAAGCAGACAGTCTCCTGTTTTTATTGTCAAAAACAGCAAAGATAATTTTTGAGTGATGAAAAAGCAAATTTTTCAAAATGAAGTTAGGTAAACCTGTTAGGTAAGTTAGAAAAAGATATTTAGGAAGAAACCATCATTTCTACTGGATTTTAAGAGGAGCTGGTGGTTTTCTCAGGCTAGCAAGAGAGAGCAAGAATATAAGGAGATAACAGTAAGGTTGAAGATATATTTTTTTTTTTTTTTTTTAAGTTGATGTGGCTCTTAACCCCCTGGATTACCTAACCTTTTAAAAAATCTCAGAGTTAACGTACAGATGTGCCATGATACTTAAATCTCATGATTTTCAGCCAGTCATTTAAGGCCCAAAGTAAGACAGAAAAAAACACCCTTAAAACGGAAGCAGTGGAAGTAATTGGGGGTTCTGGTTTTGTTTCTTATTTATCTAAAGATCATTGGCTCGTTTACACTTCTGCTGCATTTCCATACCATATTTTATTACACACGACTATGTAGCATTTAGACAGACTGGAAACATTTAAAAAGGCCTCAAGGCAGAGGACGACTGAAAACGAAACCCATATTTACTGAAATCGGCCTTCTGTTAGAAGCCATAATAAGACAGATCTCAGATTCAAAGACACAATACGATGCTTGAGCTCCATAATCACTACTTGTAAACACAACACGGGTAAAGGGAATCAGCTTGCAATGGAGGCTTTTTAGAAAAAAAGTCCTGGAAATAAAACGAAACTTGTCAAACTTGTGCAAAGTGTTAACATCTCTTGAATTAAAATAGCAGCATTGCAACAAATGGGCACATGATCCGATAGTCACTCAGTTAAACTAGCTACTGCGTGGGGTCTGCTCTGCAGAGTCTCACCAGATGATTAAAACAATACCACTGAGCTCTGCTGCATCCCACCAAATCAGCAAAGTCTCTGCTAACACAGCAGAAACACACGTGCTATCTGCAAATATTTGCACAGCAAGTAAAGCTGAAGGAGTGATGTATGGTTGTTGTGATATGTTGCCAGGAAGGATTAAGTTCAGTTCAGGTGAACAGTTTTATGGTGCTATTAAATACAATCTTTAAACTTAGCAACAGTTCAATGATCAACGATTGCTAAAATCAGAAAAAAACAGCTAAAACTATGGAAGTTACAGTTTCTCTGAAGCTTTGAAGGCTTAATTTAAATATGTAGAAACAAAAAAACAAAAAACATGAAGCATTTTCTCGATTTATGATTCTGATCCTGATCAAAGCTTAGAAGTTATCTGATGGAAAGAAAACCCCAAAAAATTACAACCCAAATTCCCCTGATCAGCATCTACATTTGGACAACACGCACCAACCCATTGCATGATTAATCCTTCCTTTCAAGCATTAACAGTGGGTGGGTTTCATTGGGTGTATTTTCTCTGTTTTGTATTTCCATTTGACCTTTTTGCAAAAACCAAGAAACATTAGTTTTAACAGTCTTTATACTGGGAGACAAACTCTGGAAACTCTCTTCACAGCATTTGGGACCTCAATACATCCCTTAAAACTCCTGCAGACATTTATCAAAGACTGCTGTGTACACATCCTGCATAGCTTTCAAGCTGCACTTGCATCACGACCATGCAATGTATACACATCTGCAGAATCCACTGTGTTTGTGGCTGGAGCTCCTGTGTCATCTCAAAATGAGCGTGTGCTTTGCTTTCACGTGGGTGGGCATAGTTTATCCAGGAAAGACTTCTACATACAGGTAGCGGCACCAGAAATACAACACACTACATTGGACGGCAGATGTGGCTTCTGTGGAGAAAAAAGAAACTTCATCCTTCTTTCGGACTCTCTCTTTAGGGAGTAAAGGGTGGTGACAGGCACAGATTATGTGCTTGTAATCCTTTTCATCACAGTATGCGCTCACAGTGTCTGTGAGCTAAACACCGTGATTTACACACGACTCCTCAGAGGAGGAGACCACTGTGTACAAGTCAAAAACATCAACCAATTAATTTATTTTAGGCTATAACTACAAACTAATGCCTTTTTTGTAGCTTATGTTATATGCAAGTATTCTGATCCACATTAATTAATACTTCAAGGACAGTTCAAGGAGAAAGTAATAGAGAAGTTCAAGGCGGGGTTCATTTATAATCCTAAAAAAATATAAGATTTGAATAACTCATTCAGAATTTTCATGTCAGCTGAGAGTATGGATGTCAATAGTCTCCTGGTAGCTCTGCTGCCTTAAAGTGGAAAGGTGCTCTGCTCAGATTAGGCTTAAACTCATTGTTTGACCTACTTGCAAAATGTTATTAGTGGAAAACCATCCTTGTGCATAAAGCTGAACAAACTATCCCCACGTTGAAACACGGTAGTGGCAGCATTCATGCTACTGGGAATCTGTAGGTAAACAGTGGTGGGAAGATGAATTTAGCTAAAAACAAGATGACCTTTGGATAGGGATGGGAATCGAGAACCGGTTCCTGTTCAGAATCGGTTCCGTGTGCTCCGATTCCATGGCATCGTTTGGCAGCTTGTTTAACGATTCTCTTATCAATTCCAGGCAGCATCAGAGCCTAGCACTGAGCAGCGCGACTTACGTCACGTTTTTTACGCAAGTTACGCAAACGGCATTCAGTAAGCAAGTAACCCGGCGTAA